>JAQZBX010012010.1:0-41839 GCA_029593785.1 Cabassous unicinctus
AGAATAGGAACTTCTAAGCCATAAGTTAAAAGTTTACATCCTGGAACTAAAAGTGCTTATCTAAAGTCTATATTATGCCTGCAATCTTGCTTAGCTATAGAAAGAATGCTTACGTAAACTTTATATAACTACAGAAGGAATGCTTACAAGCCTGCCCAAAGAATAGTATATAAAAACTAAGCTATCCTACATTAAAAGGAGAGATATACGTGGATTCTCACTCAACTTGGTGTGCAACTCATCATTTCTCGCCGACTCCCTTAACCACCTTCAGTCTGCTCCCTCGTGCCTCGGCTGGACCGCGGCAGTTACCAGGCCATAAAGCATAATTTATTTCCCTCACCAAAGCCTGTTGCCACATCTTGGAGTAAGATGGCTGCTGATGTCTGCAAGAGTTCAGGCTTCCTGGGTTCCTCTCTTCCCAAGGCTTGTTTCTCTTCAGGCTCAGCTGTTCTGCATTCTCCACAAGGCCAACTGTAGACTATCAAGTGAATGGCTCATCTCTCTTCCTGAGGCCTCTGCCTATGATTAATGGAGACTTCTCTCCTTTCTCACATATCTGCATCTCTGTGTGTTTACTTCCCAGGCTCCAGGATCAAAACTCCAACCTCCAGTCTATGTGGTGTGGTTTCTATGTGAGTCCCCACCTACCAGGGGGGTGGGGAATCAACATCCTACTGATGTGGCTCAATCAAAGCCCCAATCATTATTTAATCAAGTAAAATTGAAACCTCTAAATCCAATATAATCTAATATGCCCAGAGGAACAAATCAGTTTACAAACATAACACAATATCAATTTTTTGGAATTCATAAACAATATCAAATTGCTACACTCAACCCTCTGAATTCCAAGAAGACATCACAATATTCAAAAAATCCTTAGATCACTACAATGCTAAATACAGAAACATATCACAATCAGTTTATGAAAATACGGTTTGTCTTGACACAAAGTCCTGTCTGGTTGTAAACCTCTGAAAACAATATATCTGTTTCCAATACACAAGTGGACAGACAAAGGATAAGCATTTCCATTATCATAAGGAGAAATTGGGAGGGAAACATGAGTCATGGGTTCTTTACAGTTGAGTAAGCCTGCAGGGCATATTTCATTAGACGTCAAAGTCTGACAGTCATTCTTAACATGATATCTTCTTCTACTTGGGGCCACATGGGGACCCACCTTTTCCACAGGCTTGCCTAATGGCCATTTTCTTGGTTCCACTCTCACCAAGCATCTGGGTGGTGACCAAGCTCCAGACCTCACCCTCCAAGAGCATTGAGGTGATTGCCACAGTTTATCCAATCTTTGGGTTAGAGTCTTAACCCCTGTAGTGCAGTGAGGTGAAGGCAATATCCTCCCAAAACCATGGCATACAGGTCCAACTCTCTCAGAGCAATGAGTTGGTAACCTGGCAGTCCCAAATCCATGGGGAACAGGACTGCCTCTCAGACCTATGGAGCATCGATCTCAACCTCCCTAATCCTTGGGGAATATGCTCCACCCTCTCTGTACCCTGAGGTGGCAAAACTAACCCTGAACATTGGGCAGAAACATCCACCCTGTTCAACTGATGGGGCAAACTCATGTTCTCTGTACACATGGGTGGGGTTCCTCTCTTGGCCCAAGGCAATGTCTTAGTTCCAGATCTCAGCTTCCAAGGTTTTCCACTTGAAGTCATTTCCCCTTCCATCTCTCCCTTCCATGTCCCTTTTATTACAGGCTGACAGTGATTTTGTTCATACAGTTCTCTCAAAAATTTTGTTGGTTTAGCATGCAGGAAGCTGGGATCCAAGCCATCAGACTTTCCACAAGTCTTTTCTGGAAAACTTCATTTTAAATCCTGATTTACAACTTCCAGGTTTAGTTAAGTCCTGAAATGGAGTACTATCATCTGGGGGCTTGATTTCCAAAGACTTGGTAGTTCTGGAATCAGTTTCTGATTTCTTTGTGCTCAACAGTTCTGTTCTCAGCTTATCTCTCTCATCTAGCATTTTACTATAAGATGTAACGAGAAACCAAGTTGCATTCTCCAAGTTTACTTTGGAAAGTCCTTCAGCTAGATGCCCAGGCTCACCATTTTCAAATTCTGCATTTCATAAAACACAAGGAATTAATCATGCTAAATTCTCTGCAACTTTAAAACACAGATCGCCTTTCCTCCAGTTTCCAAAGATAGTTTCATCATTCCCTTCTAAGGCCTCATAAAAAGCCTCTTTAGAGTCCATATTACTATCAACAGTCTCTTCAAAGCAACTGTAGATCTTTTCAACCAAGTATCTCACAATTCATCCAAAAAGTACCCCTTATCCACTTATAAAACCAATCCAGCATTTTTGGTAATTGCAAAAGCACAACCCCACTCTCTAATAACAAACTCTGTATTAATCAGTGTTCTCTAGGGAAATATAATCAACAGCAGATATCTGTATATAGTATGAGATTTTATAAGAGTCTCTCACATGACCATGGGGATGCACAAGCCCAGGTTCCACAGGCAGGCTGCAAATGAGAGGCTCTGATGAAAGTCCAATGAAGGTCCTTGATGAGTTTCTGGGAGATTTTGGCTGTCTAAAGATGAGCTGGGAAATTCTCTCTGAATGCTGAAATCACTTCCCCTTTTAAGGCATTCAACTGATTGAATAAAGCAATGCATACAGCAATCTCCCTAGTTGATGTAGATGTAATCAGCCATCTATGCAGTAAATTCACTGATGGGTAAAGCCCATAAATGTCCTTCTATTACTATTAGACCAGTGCTTGCTTGACCAAACAGCTGGGCACAATTACTTGGCTGAGTTGATACGTTAGCCTAACCATCACACACCCCATCCCTTAATAGGATATGATGAGTCAGGTGTTTCCTCAGGCTCCACAGGCAACAGCAGGCATTTTGGGCTAAGACAGACTGAACTGTTGGTTGTCAATGGTTCCATTCCCACTCCTTAAAGGTCAGAATAGACAGTACTCCTTCAGCCTCTCAGGGCAACTGCAGGTGCATTCAGCCCACTTGAATTAGATTGTTGGGCAGTCCAAAGTGTCCCTCACCATCCCTGGAGGGGGGTTGCTACATCAGTCTACATGGGCAACTGTGGTAACTTTGGACGTGCATGGCATAGATTGCTGCCCACATCTACAGCTCCATCCCTGCAACAGGCAGGGGAAAAAGGGGCATTAAGCTTCATCAGTCTCTCCAGGCAACTACAGATGGTCTTGGCCTGCAAGACTTAGGTTAATACACATGGCTGTGGCTCTGTCCCTACCCCTGGCAAAAGAGAAAGTTGGTAGAAGATTCATCAGTCCCTGGGGAAATTCAGGCAACTTCAGCCTCCAGAGCTTACAGCACCACTACATCATTGGCTTCTACAATACAACTAGCAATGGAGAAAGGGCAAAACAAAGCCTTAAACTAAAGATCAAAATAGCACCCAGAATAAATACACCTAGTAAGCTGGAGGCCAAGACACCAACCAAAAAAATCACAATCCATACCAAGAAACAGGAAGATATGGCCCAGTTAAAGGAACAAGATAAACATCCATATAACATAGATGTTCAAAGTAATCTCCTTAATAAATTCAGTGAGATTGCTAAAGAGATTAAGTGTATAAAGTAGACACTGGGTGAGCACAAAGAAGAATTTGAAACCATACATAGAAAAATGGCAGTTCTTATGGGAATGAAAGACACAGTAATTGAAATTAAAAATGCACTGGAGGAATATAACAGCAAATTTGGGGAGACAGGAGAAAAGATTGGTGAGCTTGAAAACATGGCCTCCAAAAGTGAACATACAAAAGAATAGGGTTTTGGGGAAATAAATGAAAGCAAGATACATGCAACCACATGTGTCATTGGTGTCCCAGAATGAGAAGACAAAGGAAAATTGCAGAAGGAATATATGAAGAATTAATTTTAGAAAATATCCAAACCCTATTGAGGGACATAGATACCTATGTCCATGAAGCACAATGTACTCTCATCCAAATAAATCCAAATAGACCAAATCTGAGACACATACTAATCAGAATATCAAATGCCAAAGACAAAGAGAAAATTCTAAGAGCAGTAAAAGAAAAGCAATGCAACACATACAAGGGACCCCCAATAAGATTAAGTGCTGATTTCTCATCAGAAACCATGGAGGCAAGAAGATAGTTGCATGATACTTCAAGAGAAAAACTGCCAGCCAAGAATTTTATATGCAAAACAATTGTCTTTCAAAAATGAGGGCAAGTTTAGAATATTCACAGATAAACAGAAACTGAAAGAGTTTATAATAAAGAGACTGGCTTTGCAGGAAACACTAACAGGAGTACTACAGCCTGAAAGAAAAAGGCAGGAGATAGAGGCTTGTACAAGAGTCTAGAAATGGAGATTATATCAGGAAAAGTAACTAAAAGAGTCAAAAGAGTGTTGAAAATGAAATATGACAGATAAAACCCAAAGGTCAAAATGGGTGAAATAAGAACTGCCTTTACAGTAATAACATTGAATATTAGTGGTTTAAACTCCCTAATCAAGAGACAGACTGGCAGAATGGATAAGAAAATATGAGCCATCTATATGCTTTCTACGAGAAACTCACATTAGGTCCAAGCATAACAATAGAGTAAAAGGGAAAGGCTGGAAAAAGATATTCCACGCATGCAGTAACCAAAAAACAAAAACAAACAAAAAGCCAAAGTAGCTATACTTAAATCAGATGAAACAGACTTTAAAAGCAAGACTGTTATTAGAGACAAGGAAGGACATTACTGTATTTATTAATAAAAGGGACAAATCAACAGGAAGAAATATCAAAGACACATGAGGCAATCACTGAGAAACCTGAAGGGATAAATATCTCCAAAATAATAATTGGAGAGTTCATAGCTGGAAACTTGAATACACAACTCTCAGCATATGATAGAATGCATGGGCAAGGTTCAATTAAAAACAGAGAGCTTCAGGAACAATGAGATAACAATGTGCATCCAGGATGATAATCTTCAAAAATACAGGCAAGGACAAGTTCTGTGAGGAGGTAGAGAAATCAGAACCCTCTTACATGCTGGTGGGAAAAGAAAATGGAGCAAGCATTTTAGAAAATAGTCAGTCAGTTTCTGACATTAAACACAATGTTACTATTGACCCAGCAACCCCATGATTCAGTGTCGACTCAACGGAAAAGGAAGTATATGTCCAAAGAAAAATGCATATGCAAATACTTATAGCAACAATGTGTATAACAGCCAAAAGAGGCAAACAATGCTCATCAACTAGTGAGTGGATAAACAAAATATGGGCTACCCAAACAAAAGGTTAAAGTTAAACATTTTCTGATATATATATATATAACTACCATGAGGATAAATATTGTAGGGTCTTACTTATATGAAATACTTAGAAGAAAAACCTTCATAGACACACTCTCTGCTTGTGTCTGTCACAGGCCATCAGGGAAGACCTGCCTCACTTGAGCAGGGGCAGGTTTTTGTCTCAGTTCCTCATGTGTCTGGAGCATTGTGGGAGCACTGATGCTTGTATCCCATGTTGCACAGTAATAGTTAGCCTTGTCCTCAGCCTGGAGGTCTGAGATGCTCAGGGAGGCCGTGTTGCCTGACTTGGAGCCAGAGAACCGAGCTGGGACCCCTGAGGGCTGACTAGTTCCATATATCACAGTCTTGGGGGCGCCCCCAAGGATCTGCTGGTACCAGCCGGCACCATAGGACCCAACGTTGTTGCTGTTTCCACTGCAGGTGAGGGTGACTTTCTGACCAGCAGACCCCAACACTGAGGCCTCCTTGGTCAGCCCTGACTGTGCCCAGGACCCTGGAAGAAGGAGGTGGAAACACAGAGGGTGAGTCAGGGCTACTGCCCACACCATGTTATCAAATGAAGGGAAAAAATGGGGTCATAAGTGTCCCCCCACCATCCACTCTCCTCTTCCAAGGTTGATCACCTGGGCAGAGAGTGAGGAGGGCGAGGAGGAGAGGGGTCCAGGCCATGGTGGAGATACTCCCAGAGCTCTGCTTCCTGAACCCACACCTGAGCAGAAAGTCCCACAGTTTTGCTTATCCTTTCCCCTCATTTGGGAATAGACAGGACCCTTCATGCAAATTACATCTCCTACCCCAGGGTTTCCCTGGGCCTAAATTTGGTGCAAACAGAGTGTGGGTGTGGCTTTGAGAGACTGTCCTTGGACTCTGTGAAGTCACACTTGCTGGGCCCCAGAGAGCACAGAGCAGAAGGCACTGGACAGGCTGCCAGGCCTGTTTCCAGCTGAGATTCCCTCATAGAACCCCAAAGGACAGGCACCCAGAGGCCCTGCTGTGTCAGAGCCCTCTCTCCACAGAGATAGTGGGAGCTGCAGACCACCCACTTTCTGCCATTTATGTTGTGGTTGGGGAGGGGACAGAGGTGACTGACCCCTCAGTGGGAACATTTCCTGCCCTAAGGGAGCATAAGTAAAGAGGAAAGGGACTACCCTGTCACAGCCTCTATTTGTTTCCCCAAGTGTCAGCCTCCTCTTTTCCAGCACA
This sequence comes from Cabassous unicinctus, assembly GCA_029593785.1. Lineage (NCBI taxonomy): Eukaryota > Metazoa > Chordata > Mammalia > Cingulata > Chlamyphoridae > Cabassous > Cabassous unicinctus. The sequence continues at coordinate 6,529 of JAQZBX010012010.1, forward strand.
CACCACCTCCACCATGGCAGACCCAGCCTTCATGACCCTCTTCAGCCTTGATGGGACACGGTCCATCATTGTGCTCAGGGATTTGATTCAGAGAATGTCCTCATTGTAGGAAGAGACAGACCTGCTTTTCCCCTTGCTCTTTCACCCTGAGGGAGATGAGCAGCTCCACTGCCCACCCAGGGAGCAGCCAGGAACCCACAGCACTGAGAGGGTCCCTAGGTGGGTGGATCTCCAGCAGGTCATGGGGCATGTGCATCAGGATGGAGATGGAAGTCTAGGGAAGGGCAGATGGAATGATATTGATGAGAGAGGGATCAGAACATGACACAGAGGGTCCAGATCTCCTACCTCAGCCCTTTACTCACATTTTATATTTATTTCAGTTCCTATAAAATCTTTCATTATCATTTCCTATATGTCAGGCATTGTTCCACTCTCTTTATTCATATTAACTCAATTATTTATGTCAGTGACCTAATATACAACTCTAATTACAATGGCATTTATAAGATGGAATGGATTAAATATATATAAACATATTCATATGTTTCTAGCCAAGCTCTCACCTTAAATACAGAACTCTATAACACATTCCTGTAAGTGCTTAATTTTCCCATCTAAATAATTCAAGGAAAATACAGTAGCTCAGTACCTGTCACCGTGAGTCAGACAAAAATCCAAAGCATGGGAATGACCTTGACAATTCTGTTTCCCCTTTGCTGCACTAAAAGTCTGCCAAGTGCTGAGAGGCAGTAGTTGCTCAGTAGGTTTGTGAATGAAAAAATAAATGAGTGAGTGAAAAAGAAATAAATATAACTCTTCATCTTCCCCAATTTTGGTATAACAAATATGAAAACAAAACTTCACTATTCCTATTTGATTCTGACTTTAATCATCCATCCACATTTCCAGCCACACATGGAGACATCCTTTTCACATGCCCAGACTCCAAGGATGATACCTGAGCAATCTCCAAGGTCTGCATTTTTTTTTTAAAATGAAAGACTCCTTGCATCTGCTCTCATCTAAAAACTCTATCATAATAAAGCTACAATAAGCCACCATCCACTTGCCCCGTTTTATGTCACAGCCCCCCAACTCCTCTCCCTGCCCCAGGGCCCAGCACATTTTCCTCTCTATCAACCTCCAAGATGCAGTTGAAGAGTTATTGACAGAACACCATAGTGACCTGTCACCCTCCTTCCACACACACACAGTCCTCCAGTACCCCTACCTATGCTTCCAGGGTTGTATATCTTAATAATCTGTCCTCTACATGCCTCACCAGCTGTCCAGTCTAATCTCAATGAGTTTTTCCTGGAAACCTTTCTTATTTCCTGAATCCAACATGTAAACCCAATGTTACTTGTGCATTCATTGGAGTGGTCCTTGAGCCTTCTTTGACCTGTACTCTTACCTCTCATTAGAACATTCGGTCCCTCAGCCTCCATCTAAATTACTCCTACCTACCTTCTTCCTTCCTTTTCTGAAAATCCCAGGTTAGATCCCCTCCTATCGCTTAGGCATCTTTCCTCCAACTTCCCACTCACCCTCAGCAACACCCTGACACAGGTACCTTCCCCACACAGGGGCTCTTGGTTCATTCTTTAGATCAAGGGTTCTTAACCTTTCTTATTCCACAGACCTCCATGCCAGTCAGGTGAAGATCATGGATGGACCCCTTACTAAGTCCTCACTATACTGTGTACTATTTAAAACATATAACACACCTGTACCAACACTGCAGGGTTTTGTTTTTTTTTTTTTTGAATTTCAATTCAAGCTCATGGACCACTGGTTAAGAACTCCTGCTTTAGATCTTCTCTCAAACCTCCTATTTAGTACCTGATAACACCAGGTGGAGATAGAGCCATAAAGAATCAGCTGACAAAGGTCTGTTTTGTTTTAAGTATCACATTGAGGGATCCTGCCCAGAAACATGATCCAGCTGCTGCTGTTCCTTCTGGATTATAACATAATTATATTCTGTTTTCCTAGCCCAGTTCCTTCCAAGTCGTTCTCAGCTTTCCTCCACTTCCCTCCCAGGAATAGGAATTCAGTCACAGTCCTACCTGTCACCTTAATCTCTTTGGATGGTCCGTATTTAGGCTGCCTTGAGAGCTGGGGTGTCTAATCATGAGATCCCTTTATCGTGTGCTCATGTTTGCACTGGGCTTGGCCAGTGGAAGGTTTCTGTCTGGTTCCTCATCTGGGTCTATCCCTGTGCCAAGCACCATTGTAACCAGCCAGGAGGAGGACTCAGCCTCGTCCTTAGGCTGGGCCCCCAAGAGGGTGAGGGCAGCTTTACCCCCAGGAGGGAGCCTGAGAATTGGGCCAGGGTCTCTGAAAGTTTGCTGAGTGTTAGAGAGGTGGAAATGGTGGAAATTCAAAGCACAGACCATATATATGTTTTTTCTGAGTGTTCTACTAAAGGCCTTCCCTCCACACCTGTGTTAATCTGGGCTCCAGACCTCTGACATCCTCACTGATCACCCGACACTTTTCTTTAAACCTTTATATCAATTCCAATCCAGGCACTCAACAGGCTGGATGGCTCTCAAAACCATTTTCCTAAGGAAAAATAAAAGTGATTATTTTTCTTTCTCCTAAGCAAAAACTCAGGGAAACTTCATATTCTGCCAAAATCTCATGGAAGCCATGCCCCCATGGCTCTGCCAGGCCTACTCTCATGCTAAAGTGTCACCTGACCTAGGCCTGGGGACCAGCCATATGTCCCTGATGAGCAGAGGCTCCAGAGTGTCCCCATGGAGGTGCTCCATGTGCACCAGTGCCTCAGTCTCCCTCTCCACAAGGAGGCTGCCCCTGGGGATCTTAGTCCCTGTTTTTATTAGTTATCCATTGCTACATAACAAATGACCCCATGGTGGAGATGCCCCCAGTGCTGTGCTTCTCCATGTCACCTTCCTCAGCTCCCATTATAACCAGTGTCACCTTTCTCAGCTCCCATTATAACCTCTAAGCCCCTGTGCAGGGCACGGCATTCATGTAAATAAGCTCCTTCCATGGAGGACTCAGCAGTTGGAATTTTACAGTTTATAGTGTGGCTTCACATCAGGGACCATGTGTTAATGGGCCCTCAAATTCACCTCCCAGCTGTGCTTGCTTTCCCAGGGCCTGGCCCACTTCACCTTCTGGTGCCTATGGGGGGAATAGCACTGATGGCAGGACACCCTCTGGCAGGTCTTTCCTTCTACCTCCTCATCTGCTCCTCAGACCTCCAGTTTGTAGATGAAATTCAGACCCTCCCATACTCTAGGCAAAATCCTGGAGGAGAAATATTGGTAAGCAGTGGCTTGAGTGCTTCACCATCTACCTCTCTGCTTAAATGTGAACCACCCTCAACTGAAATGACCTGGAGCTGTCATGGTGCATTAACTTAGGTTCCCACAGGAGCCCCGCTAATCTTGTGCCTTTCTAGGGTCAGAAGCTTGGTCTCTCCTGGGACCCAGTAGCACTCCATAATGTCTTTTATAAATTGAGATATAACTCATGTACCATAAATTCACCCTTTAAAGTGTACCATTGGGTGGTTTTTAGTATATTCATAAGGTTGTGTAAACAACACCTCTCTCTAATTCCAGAGAATAATGACCCATGAGCTGTCATTTCCCAGTCCCATTTATCTGCAAATGGACAAACACTTAAATAATTTCTGTCTAATTAGGTTTCTCTCTATGAATCCAGAGAATGTGTAGAACTTCCATTTCCACAATAGGGCTTTTATAAATGACGCTGCTAAGAACATTCCTGTGCAAATTTTCCTGTGGCCACAGGAAATCCTGTTTTACACCCTCTTTTGGTTGTACTTTGGAGTAGAATTGCTGGTTCTTATGGTTATTCCATACTTAGTTTTTTTTTTAGGAAGATTTAAACTCTTTCCCTAAGCCATGACAACATTTTTCATTCCCATCAGCAATGGATGAGGGCTCCAATTTTCCCAAAACCTGGAGACGTTGAGTACAGATAACTGAAAACACGTACTCCTCTATTTGCCTAGAGCTTACACTATGAAGTGGTAGCTCCTGGTTTTGATTTTCCTTTCTCTAAAGGCAATTGAATTTGAGCATTTTTTCCTGTGCTCATTGTAATGTCATGTGCTCCTTTTGCCTCAGAGGACAAGCACAGGCCCCCTGGGCCCTGGGCCCTCTTAGGACCCTCCATGTTCTGATTGGGGGGCCTTTCCATGCAAGGGGTTCTGCTCCCATCCCCTGACTGCCCAGGCCCTCCCTGAGCCCTGATGCTGCAGCTCAGCTCACACTAGGCCCAGGAGGATGCAGGTTTGTTTGTACCTGTGGAGGGCGCTGGGAGGAAGCAGCTGCTGAAATAATACAAAGGTCCTTGCTCAGGGACTCTGCCATGCCTGAGTTGATGCAGCTGTCGAGTTCCCATCAGCAAGCACTTGACCCAGCCACCCAGGCCTGGGCCCTTTGAGTGAATGGTCCTTCCTGAGCCCCATTGCAGGAACCACAGCCAGTCCCACAGTGCCACCTGCTGGTCACATAGTCCAAAGCCCTGTGAGCCCAGCTGATTTTTTTCCCTCACCGGGTCACTGCCTGGGTCCAAACATTGATGTCTTTTTCTAGATACTGTGACTCTGAGATGCTGTGCTGGATTCCTAAACAGCTCCTCACTCCAGAAGAATCCCAGGTCTATGGGAACTGCAAACATATTAAGTGAACTGTGGTGGGGAGATATGTGGGAATGGGAATACCTGGGGCATGTTTCTATGGAATGTGAATGTGAATGAGTTCATCTTGGCATAGGATGTTATCTCAGTAGGCAGAGACATACAATAAACAAGCAAATATTAAAGTCTCATCCTGGGGACTCTAGCTACAATCTAAAATAGAAGGACAAGAATCTCTCAAGTACATAGGCAATAACTAATAAAATAAAACAAGCCAGTATGTCAAGCCCTCAATATTAATGTAACTATGAATCTTATTCTTCAAAAGTTGAAGCTTAGTGTTTGCCATAGGTTCCAAAGGGAAAGGAAGGAAGAATGGGTGGAAAATAGGACATTTGGGGGGCATTGGAATTGTTTTTCATGATCTTGCAATGATGGATGTAGATCATTATACATCTTGTCAGAACCTATAAAAAACTATACAATGCAAAAGGTAAACCATAATGTAAACCATAATGTAAACTATTGTGATGTATGGGTATTCCCTATATTTTCTATGTGACTTTTCTGTAACCTAAAGCTTTTTGGAAAATAAAGTGAAAAAAATAAGACACTGGAGAAATATACAGAAGAAATTGTCAATATACATAAAAGATAACACCTTACGGTGATGAACGGCACAATGAAAAAAATTACTTTTTTATGTTTTAAATTTTATTTTATTATTATTATGTTTTATTGTGTTTGGCTTTGTTTTGAGGAAGGTTGTGGATTGTAAAAGGGCTGCAAAATTTTCAGGGGAGGATCACTAGTTCAGGGTATCAGTAGTGAGAGGATATGTAGGGAGTGGTGCACTGGGGCATGCCTCTATGGAATATGAATTTGTTCATATGATCATGTGGTATTGTCTCGGTGGGTGGAGACCCACAGAATAACCAATGAAATATTGACTTCCCATCCTGGTGAGTACTGGTACATTGTCTAACAGAGTGGCAAGAATCTCTAGAGTACATGGGCAGTGCCTAGAAAGGAGGACAGAATAATACACCTGGCCTTTATATTGATGTTGTATTTATGAACCTTTGTACTTATGAACCTTGTTCTTATGAAATTCAATCTTGGCCTAGTAATATATACTACCTAGGAGTTACCTCCTGAAAGCCTCCTTGCTGCTCAAATATGGCCTTTCTCTAAGCCAAATTCAGTGTATAAATTCACTACCTTCCCCCTGATATCAAACATGACTCCCAAGGATGAGCCTCCCTGGCACCAAGAAATTATTATCAAGTGCCAACTGATGATACATTTGCAAAAAGATCTTGACCAAAAGGGGGAAATATTAAATACAAATGAGTTTTTATGGTTAAGATTTCACAGTGAGTTGGAAGGTCATTCCAGAAGTTATGCTTATGCAGGTCTCAAGAGGATCTCTTTGCCACAGTAAACCATGCTTCGAGTAGGAGTGCTCCTGAGGGTTCTAGAAACATTTAGAAACAAAAAGCAGTGGAGACAACTATAGGAAATTGGCCCCCCATCAGCAGATCTTACTATGGAATATATGATAACCTATGTATCAGAGTTAGACTCATTTATAATTTTCCTACATAGTTCTTCTGCCCCATTTATTTGAACCTATAATTTGAGCTATGCTCATTAAATTTGCATCCCAGAGATTTAAAGTTTCCAGCTGTTCATATGCTGGTTGAGCACTGAACAGTTCATTAAACTCAGCCAGGACAACTAAGAAAATGATAATTGACAATGTACATCCCCCCCAAAAAGATTACCTACTACTGCAAGCAAGACAGTTCCATCCATCTGCCTCATGGGATCTAAGCCCCCTCTCATTCAGAAGCAGAGTATGTTTGTTCCCAAATCCTCAAGATTAAGGAATGAACAAACTGTAGGGGAGGATGCAAGTATGGACTAAAGTAGACATTATTATTCTAGTAATGGAAGAATTTACAGCATTAATTTAAAGACAGTGGTTACAAGTGGTTCTAAGGGCAAGGGATGAATAAGTGAAAAATGGGGCATTTTTAGGACATTGGAATTCATGTCACAATGACAGATACAAACCACTACACATCTCATTAAAACCTGTACAGCTGTGTTATGCAAAGTGTAATGTAAACTACAGACCATGATTAGTAACAATGCTTCATTATGTGTTCATCAATTGTAACAAATGTACCACACTAAAGAACGATATTGTTAATGGGGAAAAGTGCAGGAGGGGGAGGGGTGGGAGTATTTGAGAATCCCCTATATTTTTTATGTAACATTTATGTAATCTAAAGCTCCTTTAAAAATAAAGGAAAAAAGAGACCAACTTCAGAAGGGTGTACCATCCCCTCACCATATGCCTCCAGTCATGGTCTCCTGGAAGCAGCTATCACACTAACATGTCCATGTGCCCTTGGACAGAAGGCTCATGTGTGGGAAATGGGCCTCTGGACCGCCCTCTGGAGACTCTCTTGCACCCTGGAATGCCTGCCCCAGCTCTGCCTGAGCTGAACATCTGTTTGCAGACAGACCACACCTGGAAATCCCTGCTGTCTGTCCTTGTGTAAAATGGTGGCTAGTGGGGTATGGCATGATCATTCCTGTTTTCTTAGAATTGGATCCCAAAGAGTCAGCTCAGAAATTTGGCTTTCTGATTGGTGTCTGTAGCAGTGTGGCAGTTTGATACAGTTATGAATTTCAAAAATAGATATTGGATTATGCTTGTAAACTGGTCTGTTCATCTGGGCATGATTAAGTTATGATTAGGGAACTGACTGGGCCACATCAGTAAGACATTGAGTTCCACCCCTCAGTGGGTGGGGTCTCAAAGATAAAAGACATTGCAAAGGATAGAGTTGGAGTAGTTTTTGAGTTGGAGTTCTCATGCTGAAGATTTGATGCTGGAGCCCAGGGAGGTGAGCAGATGGAGGAGCTTGGTTGTGAGGAAGGAGAGAAGGCCCTGGGATAGAGATGAGCCATTCACCTCATAGTCTACAGCTGGCCTTGTGGAGGAAACAGAGGAGCTGAGCCCAGAGAGAAACAGAGCCCCGGGAAGAGAGGAACACAAGGAGCCTGAACCTTCACAGACATCAGCAGCCATCTCACTCCAACATGTGGCAATAGACTTTGGTGAGGGAAGTAAGTTATGCTTAATGGCCTGGTAACTGTGGACTTCTACCCCAAAGAAATACCTTTTATAAAAGCCAACCAAGTTCTGGTATTTTGCATCAGCACCCCTTTTGGCTGACTAATACACTGCCTATTTAATACACCTTTATCCTCTTACCTACCATAAAACAGGGATGGAGTGAGCAGATGGCTCAGAAGAGGAGCTCCTTTCTTTTGGTGGGAAAGAGAAGAGAGGTCCACAAATGCATCCTTGCCCCAAGTTGAAGGTGTGTTGGATGCCACAGAATAATTAATGAGGTTTTAGGGCATCTTGAGCTCCAGTGATGCCAGATCAGGAAATTTAGGAAATAATAATTGGGAAGAAATTACATGGCAATGTCTAGACAGAGGGTCAAGTATTACCCCATCAAGTTTCTAGATCTCAGAGGTGGAAGGAGCATTTTTCACAGTATCTCAGCCAAAATTGGAGCTTTCTTTTATTTTCATTGGGTTAATTACATGCAAAATGTTATGAGATCATTACCACTACCCATTAAGAAAACATTTGCATAATAGCAAATAGAAACTTAGCACAATTTATGCATTAACTACTCATCCTTATGGGTCAGTATGTGGGATTTCTTTTGAGTCTTTTGAATCAAAAGACTCAAAATTTTCTTAGGGAAATTTCTTAAGGAATTTCATAGGGAATTGTAAAAATTGGGGACAGAAACAGTCACCAGAATTCCAGATAAGAAGCAGAGGTGGGCTAGGCAGGGTGGGATTGGGGGTTGTGTTCCAGAACACATAACCTTCCACCCAAATGTTGCATCTTTTTAATAAAGTCATAGAGTGAGAGACCCTGCAGGTAGAAAATCTAGGAAGCAAGAATCTTCAGCTGGTCAGGTTATATGGGGCCAAGATTGGAGTCTGTGTCAGGGCACCTGGAGGACTCAGGTGGGAATCAGCAGACAGCAGTCCCAGATGTCTCAGGCTCAGCCACAGAAAGAGAGACTATGGAGTCACCTGCATATTATTCTGGTCAACTCTAATATCATGGAAAGCCAGTGAAACTTCCAGAGGTAATTAAGAACTTGAGCATTAATCTATCTAGGACATGAAGCCATTGAGCTGAGCAGTACTGAGGGCCCCTCTACAAGAGGAATGTGCTCCCAATGGGCCATTTCAGACAATCCGCTTTCCAGGGAGAAGGGTGAGGAGGTGGGGACCCCACTCTGGGCCCAGATGTCCCCCAGAGTCTGCTTCCTACAGCATCAGAGTAGAGACCCAACTTCCCTACATACCCTGATCCTCCTTTCAAGGCTTTGGTGGAGTTAGAACTTCTTCATTTGTCTGTATCCTTGATCCCTCAGTGCACCAGCCTCATCTACACCTTGGCATTTGCAATAACTCATCTTGGATTGAGAAAGAGAGGAGCTATTTCCAGATCTGGATGTAGGTGGGTGAAGGGAACCTGACCCTGCATGTCTCAGCCCCTGCTGACATGTCACAAAGACTGTCCCATGACACCTTTGAGAAGCCTCAGTTTCCTCAGTATCGATGGAGCCAATGGCAAGGAACAAACCAGCTTCTAGAACCAAGCTGGCATGAGCAGATGTGGGGAAGGAGGGAAGAGACCTTCTCAGAGTAAGAGCTCACTTAGGCCCTGGTAGGTCCATGTGATCATGAGATTCTCAGACCACACATGTCTGTGATTCACACTCGGTACTTGGGCTGGCCATGGGGGTATGAACAACCTCCATCCATATCATCATCCCAATGAAAGGATAATTCATCCGAAGAACCAATTTCTTCCTATGTAGCCATGATCAAGATGGAAGAATGTAATGAATCAAATAAAATATATGAATGAATGAAAAGGAGAAGACATTTTTACCACCAGTGTTCCCAGGAAAATCAAGTGCTGGCTCAAGGAGTGCAATAGAAGCCACCACCCAAGGAAGACTAAACTACAGGTAGTGACATAGGGACTGCACCAAGCTGGGGGAGCTGGGGGAGGTTTCTATCTTACCCGTGGGTCTGAAGCTCTATGTAAGTCTTATAGTTGCCATACCATGCACAACAGTAATAGCCAGCCTCATCCTCAGGCTTGAGCTCAGAGATGAGTTAAATGATGCATTTTCAGCTCCAGAAAAGTGGCAGGGGACACTGGAGCCTTGGTGCTTGCTTGAGTCTGAGCCTGGATTTTGCTGGAACCAGCCTATCCAGAAATCATCCACATTGAAGCCACTTCTCAGGGTGCAGGTTAGTCTCACAGACATTCTGGAATGCAGAGAGGGAGGATAGCTGAGTCAGCACAGGCTGCGAGAGGGAAGCTGCAAAGATATGCAAGGATTATGGGTCAGGGAACAGGGTGTGCCACCAGGACATCAGAGCCACTGGAACTGACTAAATTAAAGGGGTCTGACCTGAGGCCCTGTCACCTATCCCCACCTGTGCAGTGAGAGAGGAGCAGGAGGAGGAGAGGAGTCCAGGCCATGGTGGACATAGACCCTGAGGCCCTGAGCTGGGACTGGGATGGACCAGGCCTCTCTTATCTTCTTCACTGTCCTGAAAGAGGAGAGGCTTTCCATGCAAGTTGTTCATCTACTGATGCTCTCAGCTCCATCTCCAATACTAGTTGAAGTCTGAATTTCTTTCTTTACACAGCAGTGCTTAGTGGGTGAAATTCAGAGTTTCTTTCCTGGGAGGGCAGGAAGGAAACAGCTCCTGGGACCTTACACAGACCTGTGAACATGAGACTCTGCCCTGCCCAAAGAGAACATAGCTGCTGAGTTCCCTTCAGCAAACAATTTCTGCACACCCCAGTGCTAAGAGTTTGGGGGATGACACAGGAGTGACCATCCACTGTGCTTCCTTGGAAAACCCACAGCACTCCCTGCTTCTCACTGCCCAAACCCCAGTTCTCAGTGGAAATAAAGTTAGGTTCTTAGGTCTCAGAGCCTGGTCACTGCCACTCCACAAACAACCACAGGCCACATCCCACCTGCATCTCCATGAAGTTGGATGTTATCACCTTGGAAATGGCAATAAGCAGAAAGCCGACCTCCAAAGTCTGATCTCACAGGCATGGCAACAATAAGAGGGCTGATATCCTGCAAGACAGCGAAGAAAGTTTACGAAGGAGATCAAAGTATTAAAACTACAACTGGGTGATTTTAATCCACAACCTGTGATTTTTATGGTGTGAAGTACAGTCCATCACATGACTCTACTAGGAAGTATTTATACCTTCTCTTGTTGATGTGCCAAGGCATTGTTTATATCATTTGGTTGTTATAAATAAATCTGCTATATATATTTGCATCTAGGGAACCCTGTTTCTACATGAAATTGGAATATCTTGGTCAGAGAGAAAGTACATGATTAATTCTAAAAGAAGCTCAAAGAATGATTTTCAAAGTTGTTGTAACATTTTAGAGTTCAGTCTACAAATATGGAGAGTTCACCTTGATCCATATCCTTCCAACATTTGTTGTTAAAATTTATGATTTTAGCAATTTCTGTGAATGTGTATGGCAATTCATTTTATTATTTTGATCATAAAAAATATAGGTTTACAGAAATATAATGTAATATTTCACTATACTGTTAATTTTCACTTACCTGGTGACTCAATATTTTGAGCACTTTTTTCTTTGTCGATAAGCCATTCATCTTTGTGAAGTATCTATTCAGGTATACTGTTCATTGATTTGCAGTGTTTTGTCTTTTAATGTTGAACTTTAGATCTTATTTATATTCTCTAGGTAGGCATCCTTTATCATTTCATCCCATATGTGTTTTCATTGTCATAACTGTATTTTAAATGAGAGTAAGTTCCAAGTTTGATGAAGATATAATTATTTTAAATATTTAAATCTTTATGAGTCATGTAAAGAAATCTCCAGTGGTGACTGAGGAAGTGACATGCTCAGGACACTGATAGGAAAGTTCTGGAGTCCTGCAGAAGCCCTGGAGGAGCCTGGCACAGGCAGGATCAATGAGACATTTGTATGTGTTGATCCTTGCATGATGGGTAGGCCTCATGGTGGCCATTACATTGTCCAGAGAGGGATGCTGTTTCTGATCTATAATGTTCCTCCTGTGTAGAGGTGAGCAGGCTGAGAGTGTGGGTTATGCTCTAATTTATCCTAAGTTCCCTAAAGTCAGTGATCCATGGGAGGGCCTCTGATCATTGATGCCCATACCTTGTTCAAAAGTGTGGAGCACATGAGAGATGCTCAGCATCATTCATCAACAGTGGAAAGCAAATCCAAACCACAGGATGCCACTTCCCCACCATCAAGATGGCCATAATCAGAAAGAGAAGATAAAACAAGTCCTAGGGAGGATGTGGACACATGGGAACCTGCTTATGTTGCAGGTGGGAATGGAAAATAGCCTACCAGTTCTGAAAATGTTAAACCTAGACTTAGCATGTCACTGTCAATTTCACTACTATGTATCTACCCAAGAGAAAAGACCTTATATATCAATACAAAAGCTTATATGTGAATATTCATAGCAGCACTGTGGACAAGAGATAAAAGATATAAACAATGCAAGATGTTCAACTGTTGAATTGATAAAGGTACCCTACACTATAAAATAGAGTATTATTGAAGGGGTTGAAGTGTGAAATTTTATATTGTACATATGTTAATACAATAAAAAGCTAATGGACCACTGACCCATGCTACAATATACGTGAACCTCAAAAAAAAATGATGTTAAACAATTAAGTGAAAGAATTCAGAGTGAAAGGACCACATATTGTCTGAGGCCATTGGAGAGAAATGTCAAGAAGAGGCAAATTTAAAGAGACAGAAGGGAAAATATCAGTTACCTAGGACTGGGAAGAAGGGGGCTGGGACTGAGAGAAAATTGTGATGGAGTGTTTTTATGGGGTCATCAAAATGTTGTAAAATTACATGATGATGGTTGTTGCACAAATCCACAAATATGCTAAAATACATTGAATTGCATACTGTAAATATGCACAATTCATGGTAACTACCATTCTCTGTAAAGGAGTATAAAAAAGTTGAGATGAAGACATTGTTACTGGCCATTTATGGTTGTCTGTGTCCTGCCTGTCAGACCTTGGGATGCTGAAACTGTCAAACCATGGTCACATTCCATTGGTGTCTGTCACAGGCTGTCTGAGGGTTGACTGGCCTCACTGGGGCAGGGGAAGGTTTTTGTCTCAGTTCCCCATGTGTCTGGAGCACTGTGTGAGCACTGAGACTATTGTCCCATGCAACACAGTAATAATCAGCCTCATCCTCAGGCTGGAGCCCGGGGATGGTAAAGAATTCTGAGATGCCAGACTTGGAGCTGGAGAAGCGATCAGGGACCACAGAGGGTTGATTGCTGTTACCATAGACAAGGAGTCTGGGCGCTGTTCCTGGGAGTTGTTGGAGACAGTTCACAGAATTTCCTCTCCCAATGTTGGTGCTGTTTCCAGAGCAGGAGATAGCAACCCTCTGGCCCAGAGCCCCAGACACTGAGGGTAGCTGAGTCAGCACTGACTGGGTCCAGGACCCTGGAAGTGAGGGAGACACAGAAAGGGTGATTCTGGGTTCTAGAGACAAGACTGAGAAAGCAGGATCCTCTGTGGCTCCCCATTGCCTCCCTCAGTTCCACATTCAGTCACCTGTGCAGTGAGCAAGGAGGGTGAGGAGGAGAGAGGACAGGGTCATGCTGGAGAGTTCGCCTGGGTCCTGCCTTCTGTGGCCTCATAGCTGATGTGGAGTTTCCTCAAGTCTCTCCCAGGCCCTCTTCATACTCAGTGAGAAGAGAGGGCCCATTCATGCAAATGAGATCACCCAACTTTCTGATCCTGACCCTGAGACCTGATGAGGCCCCTCTGTGTGAATAGAAGCAGGTGAATGTGCAGGGGTTGAGCTATGTGGACTCAGGAGTGAGGGAGGGCTCAGCTGCAGCTCTGTGAGCCCTATCAGAAGGCAGTAGACATGGCTGCTTCCTCCTCTGGTCACCCAAAAGCCCTCAGGAATGTGCCCCAAGAGTCCCCTGGTTACCATGCCATTGTACAGCTGTGAGTAAGATGATCTGCCTTCCCACTGCTCAGCCCACTGACCCTCTACCTTTGGGCCAGGCCAGGGGCCCCTTTATGTGGCCTCCATAAAGGGCTATCTTACTTCTTTACTTGACTCCTCAGGGTTGGAAATGCCCCATGGCCCCCTTGGCTGTTCACTGGGTCACCATGGAGTTGGATTCTTTTATACAATTGTTAAGCTGTACAGTTGCCTCCCTTCCTTACCTTCAGCATTGGAGGAAGAGGGACAGCAAGGCCACTGCTGCATGTGTGGTTCTGGGAAGATGAAGGTTGCTGGGTCCTCGGTGAGGAGGGGGAAAAGGTGAGAAGAGCTCAGTGGATAAATAAATGATAGGAAGACTAAGTGTGCTTAGTGAAGATGAAGAGAATTCTACAGAGTAGATGTAGTCAGAGCAGCACAGAGATGAACAAGGGATGTTGGGGTCTCCCAGGGTCCAAGTGATTGGAATTCAGAAAGGAGGAGAAACATGGCAAGTCCATTAGGAATACATGGAACATGCCCCTGGAGTTGTCAGGTCAAGAAGTTTCCTGCCTGGGTGACTGTGTTCTAAAGAGGCACTAGGGCTGGAAGGGATGGTGGGCTGAGGTCATATGTCAGAAGGATGAGATGGGAAGGATGTATGAGAAGATTGACAGAGGGAGAATAGATTCCACTCTCAGAAAGCCTGGATGCCAAGTGACATCCAGACAATGTGCAGAATCATATGACCTTCTATGGAATTCCCATATAAATGGAATCATGTTAATAAATATTTTTGTCAGAGGAGAAAATAAATACCAAATATATGGCTTTATTACCCTGTAAGACATTAATCAGTTTATCTCCAACACAGAATATTTACCTTAAAGGTAGCCATTCCCAGAATTAATACTGCCTTGTAAAATGTTCTTTACTTAAGGTTTACCATCTTACTGGTCTCCTCAATATTCTCTGAGTTAAACAATAAACTTAAAGTATATTCATTTACTATTGAATGAGATGCATGTGTTTACTATTGAAATGATATTCTGACCATTTCAGAGCTCATCCACTGAGATGCTCAAAAGACACTCACCATTGCAAATATTCTCGTTGTTCTGATTTTGTGATAATCAGGATAGGCTAAACATTCACTATACTAGAAACCATGCATGTGTCCCCAGACCTAGTTTTTCTCCCTAGGTCTGTTTTTTAGAATGCTGGTGGTAAACTAAGCCTGATTTATTATATGACCATTCTGTATGGGAAAAGACTGTAACTCTAGCCATCTTTGGTCAACCTTAAGAGATATAGCAGGGGAACAGATGTGGCTCAAATGGTTGGACATCCGTTGCCCATGCGGAGGGACCTGGGTTTGATACCCGGGACCTCCTGGGAAAAATTAAAAAAAGAAAAATATAGAGGTCACGTGGGCCACCAGGCCCTGTGAGTGGGTGCGCCACCAGGGCCCCTGAGCAAGTGAACCATCAGGCCCCATGAATGGGTGTGCTGCCAGGGCCCACAAGTAGGTGAGCACCCCAGGCCCTGTGCATGGGTGTGCCACCAGTCCCCGCACGTGGGTGAGCTGCCAGGCCCTGTACGTGGGTGCATGGTCAAGCCCTGTGAGCAGGTGAGCCTCCCAGTCCCTGTGCGGAGGTGCACCGTCAGGCCCCACTCATGAGTGAGCTACCAGGCCCCATGAGCATGTGAGCCATCAGGCCCCATTCACCGGTGTGCCGCCAGGCCCCGCGAGCCACGCAGCAAGATGATGATGTAACAGGAGAGTGACACATGGGAGAGCCAAGATGAGACACTACGAAAAACCAGGAACTAAGGTGGTGTAGGTGGTAGGATGCCTCTCTCCCACATCAGAGGTTCTGAAGATTTAATCTCAGTGAGGACAGGAGGAGAAGGATGAGAAGAGAGGGTAAGAAATGGACACAGTTTCCTGTAAATATATTTACTATTAAAATGATATTCTGACCATTTCAGAGCTCATCCACTGAGATGTTCATTTGCAGTTTCCCAGTGAATGAAAACAAAAACAGCAAAACCTGGGGGGAGGGGGCCGGTAAAAATAGATAAAAGTGAATAAATAAATCCTTGGGAAAAAAAGCATAGGGGAGTAAGATACAGACTATAGTTAGTAGTATACCTTGACGATGCTCTTTCATAATTTCTTAACAAATGTTTCACAACAATGCAAAGTATTTTTGGTAGGGTGATGTGTAGGAGCACTGTATGATGTAATGCATGTTTGTTTTTAAGTTCACAATGTTTAATGAGCACTTATAGTTTATGTATGTTCATGTATGAATGATATACTTCAATAAATTGTTTATTAAAAAAAAGAGACACTCACCAGCCAAATCTCTCCAACTCTTGTATCTTAGTCAACTCTGATTAAGTTGAGTGATTTCTTTGAACACAAGTGGTAGAAAAAATTTACTTTTGCTGAACCCTGGTTTCTCTAGAGATATATACACATCCTTTTTGTAAAAATGAGCAGTAAATTGAGTTTTGCTGTCATCAGCCTATTGGTGTAACTGAGATATGAAAGGGGATGCCAACCTAAAGAAGAGTGAAGAGTGTGGAATGAGATAAAACTAGAGCAGTGGCACAACTTGACATTATTGGGTAGAGACAGTGCATTCCAGAATAATGCTGACAGCATGAGACTATGAAATGGGGAAATGCAAGAGAGTCCACTCAGTGTTCTTAGTGTTTGGCTTTGTGTACTGAAGGGGCCCAGTCTTAGCTGAGGCAGAGTCAAGTCAACAGGGATCCCAGCTCCCATGACCCCAGAGGTTGACTGAGGTAGAATCACCTGTGACCAGCAACCACAAGGTGGAGAATCTCAGAAATACCATGGGATTGACTGGTGGGAGCAGTTATTTGGGATGAGATCAGAAGAACCCAGCCTGGAGAATGTGGTTAGAAGGAGCGGTCCTTGCCTTGGGCTTCTGTGTCTGGTCTTCCCCTGAGGGAGGTGCAAGTGGGAGAGATGTGCCCAGGTGAGCTTGAGAGTGTGGCCTGAAGTGTACACTCTTGAGCCTACACAGAATCTGATACCACTTTTCCCTGATATGAACAATTATTTCTTTACAAGCTCCTCATGTGATGCTGACATGCAGGGTGCTTGAAAGTCTTAACTAGCAGTTCAGATTCTGATGAACAAAGCTCTATGGAATTGCAAAAACACCATTGACAGAGTCAAAGATCAACAAACATGGAGGGAACATGACAGTCAGTGGACGTGCTCATCCAGGAGACTGTATGAAGTTGTGGGCTTGGGTTATGTGTGAGGAATATGCTCTTTAGAACAAAGAACCAATCACATTTATGATATTTCTGTTGCTTATCATTCTCTCCCTGTGACAGGGTGGGTCTGTGCCCTCTTCACCCTGCCCTGAGCACAGGCAGAATCTCCTAGAGCTTTAGAGTTACCTGCATAGATTTCCATGCACATCTGTATCTCAGGTCACTGGTGACAGGAGTTGGACTAAGATGCTGGGGAGAAGCTACATATTCTTGAGTGCAAGTCATCTTAAACTTACTCAAAAATTAATATTTCCTTTTCTTATTTGGACCTGTTTTTTCTGATTTTCTCTCTATTTTCACTTAAAATCTAAGTATTCAGTGACAGAATGACACCATTCTCTCATGTTTCTTCTAAGTTTTACTTTTATAGTGAGCTGCTAAGTTTAGATTTACATGTACAATTATAGTTGTTAAATTATAACTGCCTATTTTGACACTATAATATCACATTTCAACTGATTATTAAATTGTGGCTACTCCGAATTCAGATTTGAAAATAATACACACACATTCTCTTCTTAATGAAATGATGGCTAATTTGAATTCTCATTTGAAAAACACACTTCCACAAACATATATGCATTTGTCATATAATTTTTAGTTTGTCACTTTTGTCCATTTCTTTCCAGTTGTTGGGAAGTCAATGTACTGCTTAAGAAAAGCACATGGTTATCACAAAATGATTGTTAAATAAAACTTTAATGAGCTGGGAGTGAATCTGTCTAACCCTCTACCCTGGTCAAACACAAACTTGCTGAGCCCACTCTAGGCTGGATCCAGCCTCTGAGATAAAAAGAAGGAAGAAGTCAGAGCTAGGAGACAAGGCTGAGCCAGGAGGTTCATGTCTCCCTTTTCTACTTACATCTGTCACTGTGGAAGTGGTTGCTGAACCACAAGCACAGTAATACTCAGCCTCGTCCTCAGGTTGGGACCCCATGATGGTGACGGTGGCTTTGTCCCCAAGCAGGGAACTGGAGGATCAGACATGGACCCCTGGATTCCTACTGCTGGTGGCCCTATCAACCCCAGGAAACCTGGCAGGGCTTCTGTTGCACCCAGCAGGCATAGTTACTGGTGGTGATAGCCCCAGCCCGGGACCTACAGGTGAGTGTGACTGTCCCTCCAGGAGGTGAAACATGGACAGTGAAACATGGATAGTGAAGGTTCCTGAGTCACCACAGCCTGGGAAACTGCTCCTGAAAACAGGTGAGAGGCCCCATTGTCAGGAGTGTAGACAGACAGGAAAGTTTCATGCTTCCTATCCCCACCCTAAGCCCAGAAAACACCCCTTGACCTGTGCAGTGAGCCAGAAGGGTGAGCAGGAGAGGAGTCCAGGCCATGGTAGACACAAACTTCGAGCTCTGATTCTCAATAGAATTCACCCCAGGGTCAGCTTCCTCAGCTCCCATTATACCCCCTAAGTCCCTGTGCAGGGCAGGGCAGTCATACAAATGAGCTCCCTCTTTGGAGGACTCAGCAGTTTGACAGTTTACAGTTTATACTGTGGTTTCACATCAGTGACCATGTGTTAATGACCCTCAAGGCCTTCTCTCAACTGTGCTTGTTTTCCCAGGGTCTGGCCCACAGCATCATCTTGTGTCACGGGAAGAATAGCACTGATGGAAGATGCCCTCTGGCACGTCTTTCCTTGTGCTTCCTCATCTGTTCATCAGTCCTTTAGTTTGTAGGTCAAATTCAGACCCTCCCATACTCCAGGCAGGAAACCTAGTGGAGAAATGTTGGGCAAGTGTGGCTTGAGTGCTTCACAGTCTCTTTCTCTCTCCCTAATTGCAACCCACATGCATTTGAGTTGACCTGGAGCTGTCCTGGTGAGTTAACTCATGTTTCTCCAGGTACCCAGCTAATCTTGTGCTTGTCTAGGGTCACAGGCTCTGTCACTCCCAGGGCCCAGTAGCATGGAAAAATTTATTTTACAAATTGAGATATAGTTCATGTGCCATAAAATTCACCATTTTAAAGAACACCATTGTTGAAATTTAATACATCTACAAGGTGGTGTAATCAACACCTCTCACTGTTAATATTCCAGAACATAATGACACATGAGTTGTCATTTCCCAGTCCCACTTCTCTGCAGACACATGGAAACACTAAATCAATTTCTAACTGGTATTTTTGTCTCTATGGAACCAGAGACTATGTGCCTTTTGTTTGTTTCTTCTTTTAGATACTATAATATTTTGAACGTTCATCCACATTGGAGCATGTATCAGTAAACCTTTCCTTTTTATGGCTGCATAACTTCCTGTTTGTGGATATACAGATGTTTGTTTACCATTCATCATTGAAGGAAATGTGGGTCATTTCCTCAATAGGGCTATAATAAATGAAGCTGCCAGGTACATTCCTGTGCAAGTTTTCAAGTGATCACATATCATCAACAACCTTTAGGCTTTACTTTGGAGTGGAATTGCTGGTTCATATGGTTACTCCATACTTACTTTTGTGAGGAAGATTTAAACACTTTCCCTAAGCAATGACAATGTTTTTCATTCCCATCATGAATGGATGAGGGCTCCAAATTCCCCACAACCTGTAGATGTGGAGTACAGATAACTGAAAACATTTACTTCTTTTCTTGCCTACAGATTACAGTGTGAAGTGGTATCTCATTGTGTTTTTGATTTGCATTTCCCTGATGACAAATGGAGATGAACATCTTCATGTGCTTATTGTGAAGGCAGATGCTCCTGGAGCCAACAGGACCTTTCCTCAGAGGCCAATCACAGGCCCCCTTGTCCTGGGCCCTTTTAGGACCCTCCATGCTCTGAGGGCAAGAGTCTGTCCATGCAAATCTCTCCTGGTGCTGGTTCTCTAAAGACACCAAGGGCTAAGTAGTTAACTGAGTCAAGTGTGTTCCCCAGATCATTCTACTCAGCTAGGCAGAAGCTTAATTCAAGAGGATGATTAGGGATACAGAACAGCCCTGTATTTATTCCATTTCATTGGGGGTTTTATATGTAGAAAATCAGGCCTGGGGATGGGAGAGGCCTTTCCTATGCCTTCTGTGCAGGTCAGAATGTGTCACTGAGCAAGACTCACTGCCTGATGTGCACAGAGGCCAATACTATGACACTGGGACATTTGAGGGGGAAAAAAGTGTTTTTTTGTGACGTCAACAGGCAATTGGACAGAAGGGAATGCTCAGATCTGTCACCCCTATTTTAGTATAGGGGGATTATATTGGACTGGAATAAAGGGAGGTAGGGACAGGACCATTGATTTGGGGTGGTATAATTTGATTGATTTTTCATAGAGTTGTCATATATAGTAGTAATAGGCCTGTGAACTGCATCTTCCTTGGTGAGGGATCCTTCATATTTTAGGTGCTTCCTATGTCTCCTCTTCCTTTTAATCTGGGTTCTGAAGGAGGTGATTTCTGTTCCTGGTGTCTGAAAGGTCATTTAAAGGCAGAGTCTGTGTTTTCTGTGCATGCTTGGATTATTTGACTTGCATGCTCAGAAAAAAAGTTTCAGGATGAGAGGACATCACTCGAAGAGTTTGGATGGCCCATGTTTTCACATGGGCTGCAAACCCACAGTTGTGGGGGCTTCAAATCTCAGGAAAAATGGAAAGGGTGTCCCAATCTTCCTGCTGCCCCATCCCATACCGCCACACCCCAAGTGCCCTGTCCCCTCCATCATCTCCCCATGGAACTCTGTGCCCTGAGAACAGGCTCTACTGCTGGAAAGATGAGAGGCCCTGAGGATGCTTTCACAGCTATGGCTCCCTTGAGTGTTTCCAGGGCAGCAATCCTAGCAGTTGTGAGGGAAAAGGTTCAGAACCTCAGATGACAGTGAGTCAGAATGAGGCTGGGCTGTGAGCCTCACCCTATTAGTGGTCTGAGTTTTGTGCTCCGAACCTGAAAACAGACAGCCAAAGTCTCCTGAGCTAGTCCTGGTCCCAGGCAGAAGGAGGACATGAGGGGCCAGTCAGAGGCCTGGGAAGTTTCTTCTGACTTTCCCATGTGTCTGGAGCACTGTGGGATCACTGGTCTTCAGATCAAATGCTGAACTGTTATATAAAGCCTCATCCTCAAGCTGGAGCCCAATATGATCAGGGAGGCCATGATGCTTGACTTGGAGCTGGAGAACCAATCAGGGATCCTTGAAGGCCAAGTAGTTCTGAGCATCAGTGTCTTTGGGGGCACATCCAAGGCACTGTTGTTACCAGATTCCACCATCTGCTCTAATGCTGGTGCTGCTCTCCATGCAAGTGATAGTGACTCTCCCTCCCAGAGACCCTGACATTGAAGTTTCCTTAGTAAGCCAGACTGTGACTAGGATGCTGCAATGAAGGAAAGGGATACAAGAGCAGTGAGACTGGAGTCATGGCCAGGTAACATCCCCAGGACAAGAGGAATATGGCAAGGACTGAGTGTTCTCTCTCTGTCCCTTCTCCTGACCTACTGACAGCTGGTCACTGGGCACAGAGTGGAGGATGAGGAGGAGAGGAGTCCAGGACATGGTGGAGATGCCCCCAGAGCTCTGCATCCTGAAGTCCCACAACTGCCTCTGAGCTGCACAGCATTTATTTTACCTACTTCCCAATCAGAGGCAAGAGGACCCCACATGCAAATCATTGTGATTCCCTTGAGGGCCCTCTGCACTGAGCTCTCCCTCAGTCCAGTGTCTCCTGCTGCCCCAGGGCAGATTCACTCAGGTCTTGAAGGCAGAGCAGGGACCCTAGAGAGAACTGGTTCCTGCCTTCCTGTCTGCTGTCCCCTCCTCAAAGAGAGGGGCATCTTCATGGCTCAGGAGCCTCCTCTTTAGGCTGCAGCCTCTTCACTACATCTAAGTCATAAGCTCAGTGTGGTGGCTTCACCAGCAGGGAATTTCTGAGGATGTGTTTCCATCAAGTTGCTCACTGAGGGAATTTCTTGTGGATTCAGCAACCACAAGGACAAAGGACAGTGACAGACCAGCCAAGGACTAGCAGTTGAGAAGCCTAGAATCCTGACCATCCTCTCTCTGATGCAGAATTCCCTCTGGGCCAGGCAGGGGGCTCCCATACAACAAAGGGAGAGATTGGAAGAGTGGCCATCAGAAATAGTGAGAGAGCTCAGCTCATCCTGTGGCTGCTCCACTCAGGAGCACAAGGGACCGCACAGCCCTTGCTAAGTCAAGTAAGGTTTCCTCAGTTTGAGGTTGGGCCCAGTGCTGACTGAGCCCATGATTTGGGGGACACAAATAGAATAGGGAGGCTTAGGAAACAGAGGGTAGAAGGGGAGAGAAGAGACTCCAGGCAGAATGGGCTGCTGGAGGTGCATCTTGGTGGGAGAAATAAGAATCTGTTACGTGAAAATCTAGACCTGTGGTGAGCAAAAAAAGACACTCAGGTTAAGTCAGGACCCCTATTGTTATTGTAAATATTTTTTTTTTATTAAAACACATCCACGTGATTTCCCTTATAAATTTTCTGTAGTTGTTTTCTCACTACATTGGTCAAATAGAGCCCTTGCAACTGAGGCCATTTGGCCTCAAATTGGGAAATATTTGTAAAATGGACCTTACCTAAAAAGTTTGCCTCTTTCTTCTGTGGGCCTGCTCTTCCACTATGGGAGCCACTGGCCACATGTGGCCCTAAGCACTTGAGCTGTTGACAGTCTGAGTTGAGACCGCTGGAAGTGTAAAACTCTCCAGCCTTAGGAGTCTTATAAAATGTAAAGAACACAACATATTTTGATAATATTTGGATAAATTGATCAAAGATTGCAATTATGAGGATCTATGTAGTGAAATAAAATATATGTTACACATTAGTTTTCTCTAATTTTTATTTTTTTATTTTGTTTTCATTTTAATCTTTTTATGTGGGAATATATTTCATTACACATGTGGATCTCATTCTAGCACCCTTCTAGATTGAATGCAGTCAGGAGTGGCTGTGAGGGAAGGTGGGCTCATTTGTTGTGTTCTGCTCTGACCTAAACAACTGGGTCTTCAAGGTGACAAGAGCATAGGGAAAAGGTTAATAATGTGTCCTTTTCCTTTAGGACTGGCTTGGATCCCTTGGACCCTCAGAAGCCTCTCAGATCTCCTGATGGAGGCCCAGTGTCTGCAGACGGTCTTTTCTGATACCACCTCTGGGGAGGACACAGACCACTCTCCCCCATATGCTTCTGTGGCTTGGACCTTAATTTTTACAATACTTCAATTCAAGTAACAACACCATTCCTTCCATGACATCTGGCATTTGGGACCATTCAGCCTGTACAAGTTCATGCTTAGCTTAAAATTTTGCAGAGCATTTGAAAAAGAATGATAATTAAAATTCAAAAATCACTCTGCACATCCTCTGCTACTCCCTTGAAACTCCTGAAAATTTAAGGTAATCACAATAATAAATGTCATGTATTGATCCATGAACCCAAGAGTCAAATGATCCTCTTTCAGATGGGGTATAAACATCCACCCAAATTTCCAAATAAATCTATCATACCCATATTTGATGCTTCCCTTTTCCTGATGCTGAAAAGTCTATCTGTATCCATTCTTTGCCATCACACCTCCACATTGGATCTTAGATGACACTTCCTCTTTCCTTTCCAATTCCACATATCTAGGAAGTGACATCACCAACCTACCCTTGAATTTTGTCCTCTGCCTCCTACCTAGTTGCCCTGTCCCTGTTCTTGCCCTAGTTTATCCATCAATCCTTTCTGCATTCTGCTGCTAGAGAGTTCTCTCTAAAGGCCAGTGACCCACAAGCAGTTTCTCACACACATCACATCAGCCCTCACCTGGGCAGAGAGTGATGAGCAGGAGGAGGGGGACTGAGTCATGGTGCAGGTGCTCAAAGTTCTGCCTCCCCAAACTCCAACATGAACCCTGGGCTCCCCTGAGACTCTTTCATTCTCCCCCAAAACCCCAGAGGGAGTAATTGCTGTTTTCAAGTATGTCGCTGCTCCCTGACCACCTCCAGTGACACATACCCTGGGCAAGGTCCCTGTGGCAGGGGGAAGAAGAGGAGTAAGAGGAAATCAACTTATTGGAGTCCTTGGCGAGTCCTGAGGGTCCTGTGGCCCAGACAGCTGGACTCTAGTCACAGCTCAGTGAACTCAATGTTTTCAACTCCCCTGCAACTCCTTGAGGGTTTCCCAGCTGGGAAGGCTCAGCACACTAACCTTGAGGACAGTCTCACAGTGCCCACAGATGACCAGATCGATCTAGGCATCACCAGGTCAGGGACCCACTGAGCCACCTGAGGAGCCCAGACCTGTGATCTTGGTATGGCTGGTGGCCCCTCTGATGCTTACACTCAGGGGCTTGTTTGGGGTTGTGGGGGATGTGGATAGAGCCCCAGAAAACAATCTGGTTTTAATCAATTAGGAGCTCCATAAACGAGTAAGCAGCACATTCTTATTTATATTGTATTTTATGCAATAGAACAAAGAGTAATGTTTATTTCTAAATGTGGACAAAAATTATCAGGCTTCTTCATTCGAAGTATTTGTTGTTGCCCCTTCACCTGTTCTCAGAGAGACACCTTCAATTTTTCAAATACCCCCATCCCTGGATGTTAAGTCAACACAGTCTGAGGATAATTCTTACATAATCAAATCTCATGTACACTTATTTCATATGATGTTTATCTTTGACTAATTTAACTATTGTTCTGTGATCGTCTTTACAAATGTATGTAAATACATTCTTAGTGAAGAACATGCTCTTTCTAGGTAATTTTTATAATAACAATTTTTGGGGAATATTTATCCATGTAACAATTTGAAAATTTATTTATTTACTCCCAACTGCTGCACAGATATCCATAACATAAATAACCAGTGTGTCACTTGCAAATTTTTTAATTTCCCTGTTAGAGATTCATATATTTTACTTTCTTTTTTATTTTGTGCTGATTTGTCTTTTAATGTTGAATTTTATAACTTGTTTATAAACTCAAGATATACAAGCTTTAGTGTCTCATCCCTCTCTTTGTCTTTTTTATTCATTTTCCTAATGGTCTCTTTTGGAAGAGTATGTTCCAAGTTTAATGAAGTCAGAATTGTTTTTATTTTTAATTCTTTCTGATTTCTGTTTAGGAATTCATTGCAGATTGCCAGTTCACAAGGATAGATTTCAAATTACTAATAAAGCATTTCAGATTTAGGGTTAACATGTAGGTCTCTTATATAACTCAAATTAGTTTATCTTTATGGGGTGAAATATTGGTCAAGATTCCTTTTTTTTGTTGTTTCAGCCCTCCAATTGTTTCAACACTGTTAAAAAGAATTTAATTTCCCCTATTGAATTGCTGCTTTGCCTTTGCAGAAATCAATTTGCCATTAAACCATGTGTCAATTTCTGGGCTTCTGAAGAGTCTTTTGAGTCTTGTGTCCAGATGGCTTTGGCTATTTTCTATTCTCTGTATTTCCTTGAAATTCAGGGTTCAACATGTCCATATCAATTTATTAAGGCCTTACAGGGATTATCTCTGAGATCAACTTCAAGCCAGTATGGAAAATCAATCCCCTAAAATGTCAAATATTCCAACCCATGAATGTAGTATAGCTCTATACTTACATAGGCATTTTCACTTAACCTCTTTATTCAGATCATAGTTCTTGCATTTCTTTGTTAATTTTAAGTGTTTTATGTTTATTTATTTATTTATTGCTATTGTATATGGATATTTTAAATTTCAATATCCATTTTTAGTACCATTCTGTAAAAACAAAATTGATATTTGTATGTTAATAGTATATCCTGAAAGTTTGCTAAAATCAATGATCAATTCTGTATTTTTTGGTAGGATCCTAAGGATTTTGTTCTCACAATATCATGCAGCTTGTAAACTCAGGTTTTGTTTGTCCTTCTCATTCTTAAACTGAACTTTTTCTAAAACTAAACTGGCATACTAGGTATATAGGCATGTCCTTTACTATTTCTCCTTATTTTGTCAAGGTTTCACATGGATTTTGAAGCTCTTTGCAGGTGCCAACGTCAACCCTGCTGGCATAAGTGATGGGAATTCTTTTCAGACCATCTCTGGAGCAGTCTCAGGGTTTCCCCAGCAATGGTGAAGTGTCCATCACATTCAACATCTCAAGTCCCAAAATGAGGTTTGCTGGCCTCAGGACCCATATTCCAACATGCCTAACCTGCTCTCCCTGACATTACTACAGAAGTAGAATGTATGACGGAGTGAACCAGATCAGCTCTGTGTCTGGACTTTCCCGGGGATCTACTTCCTCAGGCACCCTTTCACAGCTTCATGACTTGTCCCCAGGACACAGGGCACGTGAGCCAGCCATGAGCAGAAGTGATGGGGGCGGGAAGGAGTCATCTTTGCTCTGATCCCAATGTGCATCAGCCATGTTGTCCAGGGACTGTCCATCTACTGAAGAATTCCCTGGCCTCTCACCCCAGGAAGATCATAGCCAGGCACAGATCCTTTCCTTCAAAAGATTCACAGACTCTGATTTTACCATATTTAGGCATCCAGGTTTAGAATTTATTTCCGTCATGAGAAATTTTTTTGTGTTTTTTTGCTGTTGATATTTTGTTTTTAGTCTCCCTGATAATTTAGAAACATTGAATGGGAAGATGGGATCAGCCATTGTGCACAAGAAGCCATACTCAAATAAAGTCAGTGCATGTGAAAGTGATTTTAATTGTAGAAAAGAGGCCAGGTTTTTGTCTCACTTCCCCATCTGCCTATGCCACTGTGATAAATGCTGTTGTGCTTGATCAAACAGTAATAGTCAGCCTCATCCTAAGCCTGCAGCCCAGAGATAAGCAAATGCCCTCCATAGGCTGAGACACCTTTGGATCCAGAGAAGTGGTTTGGGACCCCAGAGCCCTGGTGCTTTTCTGAGTCTGTGCTGTACCTCAGGGGATACTGGGGAGGGCTCCCTGGCTTCTCCTGAAACCAGTATTTGTAGTTATTACCAATACTGATGTCACTGCTGAGGGTGCAGGGGAGTCTGGCTGCTGTTCCCAGAGATGTAGAGAAGGAGGGCAGCTGAGTCACCACATCTGAGAGGGGGAACCTGCAGACAGATCCATTCATGGGTGGTAGGCCAGGGGCCATGTCTCAAACCCATAGCAGTCTGTGCTTAAGGGGCTGATGCAGGCTGGGTGATCTGCCCTGGGTCTCTGAGGTCTGTCCCTACCTGAGTAGTCAGAGAGGAGCACCAGGAAGAGAGGAGTCCAGGCCATGGTGGACACAGCCCGTGAGCCCCACAGTGGAGCTGGGCAGCCTCCGGCCTCCTTTACTTTCCCACCCTCTGCCAGAGGAAGGGCTGATCATGCAAATTTGCTCCCATCCACTGGCTGCCCAGGTGGTCCCAGAGCCCTGATTCTGGAGCTCAGCTCACACTAGACCCAGGAGCTTGAAGGTTTATTTGCCCTTTGGGAGAGCCCTGTGAGGAAGCAGCTGCTAAGACAACACAAATGTCCTTGTTCAGGGGACTCTGACAGGCCAGAAAGGACACACCTGTCAGTGAGCACAGGGTACAGCCCACAGGCCAAGACCCCTTTGAGTGAATGGTACTCCCTGAGCCCCAGGCAGTCCCACAGTGCTGCTTGTTGGTGAAATGGCAGGACATTACCATTGTGGAAAGAGCTGAGAGCACAGCAGCTTATTCTGATCTCAGTTCAAGGCTGTCTTGAATTTGGGCATCGCTTTAGTTCCTTCAAGGTGAAGATTCTTCATTAAGGTGTTCTGCAAAATTCTTTGGGGTCACAGGTGATTCTGAGCAAGATGCCTGTTACTGCTCAGAATTTGTCATAGAAATCAGGCTGTGTGTCAGGGCTGTACTCACTGTGGTCTCTGGTTTGTTTAAGATTAGGCTCTTCTGGGGAGGATTCCCAGGAAAGTGGCTGTGATGACAAAACTAACCACAGTGACCTTCACAGGCAAATCTTTTTGGAGAAAGCATATATCTAGAAGTTTTAGATATTTATATTGATATAGTGTAAACACTCTTTATAAGTCATGTACTGCTAAAGGAAAAATTACACACAAACTTTCAGGTGAAAAAAAATTGCATTTATTGTCTCCTGCATGTCTGTGGGTAAAGAATTTGGGACGGGTTAGCTGGTTTGGTTTTGTTCTTTTATTTTTTGAGGTACCTTGTGTTAGGTCCCAAAATCTGGGCCTTTGGGGATAACCAGAGATGTAGAAAGAGAGAGAGAGAAAAAAACTTTACCATGAGAGTTAGGCAGAACTTATATTTATTATGTCTGCAAGAGGAGCTAAGGTTGGTCTAAAGTGACTCAGACCCGACAACCCATGCTGCGGTTTTACTCTTGCTTAAATGCCTAAGTGTTTAGTTAGCATTTGCTTTGATTATGCATTAGATTTTATTCATATGCATGATCATGCATAGCTAGTTATATAATTGTATGATTACTATGTTCAGGAAACCATGCTTGCACATACATGATCAAAAAAGAGGCAGATAACTCTACCCCTGGGTGAGAAATCTACTGTTAAGCAAGTTGAAGTGAGGACAGCAAGGGGCGTCTTCTGCTCAGGTCCAGGCAACTGGGTGAAGCTGGTTTTCATACTACATTGCTTCAACAGGATATTCTTGACAATAAGAAACAATTTGGCCCTAAGAGAGGGTTGCATTTCATTAACTTTTAATTTACATATAATTCTTTCCTTTGTATCCTAGCAACAGGGAGAGAAATAGATTACTTTCAGGAATTTGGTCATCCTACATCCATCACTGGGGCCTGGGATTGACCCCGGGACATCATATGTGGGAAGCTGGCTTTCAACCACTTGAGCCACATCCTTTCCCCACTGTGTGTTCTTGCTCAGGGTCCCCCTGAGGTTGCAGTAAAACTGTCATTCAGGGATGCAGACATCTTAAGATGTGATGGGGACTGGAAGGTCCCCTCCCAAGCTCACCCAAGGGGCTGTGGGCAGGAGACCCCAGGTCCATACCTAAAGGTCTCTTAATAGGCTTTCTCCCCCACACAGCCATTGGTTTTATTCAGAGCAGTGACCAGAGAGAGGTCTGCTGAAATACTGAAAGAGAAAGAAGGAGGGAGTGAAGGAGGGAGGGAGGGAGGGAGGGGGAGAGAGAGAGAGAGAGAGAGAGAGAGAGAGAGAGAGAAAGCATGCAAAAACTAAAAGGATAAGCTCTGTCACTTATAACCTACCGTCTAGGGGTACACCAATTCCTTCTGCCAAAAAATTTTAATCCCCCAGACCATCTCTGTTCCAGGTAGGAGGGGGTTGCACAAGGTTGTGAACCCAAGAGGAAGAGGAGCTGGGGGCTTGGTAGAAGCAGCTCCAACACCCCCACTTCTAAATGCTCCTTGGACATCCCAGACCTTCTGGGAGGTCCTTTGGACACTCCCTGCAGCCTGATCTGCCTGAGCTGAACATCTCCTTGCAGAGAGCCAAGGCCCAGGATCCCTGTTTTCCTTCCTTGTGTTCAGTGGTGACTAATAGTG
The DNA here is from genome assembly GCA_029593785.1 of Cabassous unicinctus. Lineage (NCBI taxonomy): Eukaryota > Metazoa > Chordata > Mammalia > Cingulata > Chlamyphoridae > Cabassous > Cabassous unicinctus. The sequence goes on from JAQZBX010012010.1 coordinate 36,090, forward strand.
CCTGGCCCTTGTGAGTCCAGAGAGGGAAGGCTGGGGCCTAAGAGTAGAGCAGGAGGTCCATGAGGTAAGATCAGGCCAAGAGTGGCCAGGACTGATCCCCTGAGCTCCAATTTCTAAGAAGTATCCAGGGCAGATGGCCCATGGTTTCTCAGGCTAGAATTTGGATCATAAGGGGGTGATGAGACTGGGGTCTGCAGACCTGCCTGGACTGACCCAGCTCAGAGGAGCATGTGTCAGACAGGATACAGCTGAGCCTGGGAGCCCCCATCCAAGCCTGTGAGCTGCAGGAGCCTGAGCTCCTCACCAACAGTGACTCTGGGGCTCCATCCTTCCCCCCAGAGCCTGTGGGAGCCTTGTTGGAGCCCCTGTGCTGTGTTTACTTTGTGGCTTTTGTGTTCATGTTCCTAATAGGATCTTTTGATGAGGGTAAATTCCAAGTTGATTTAACTATTATTATGTTTATGCCACATGCTTTCTGGATCCAGTTAAGAAATGATTGCCTATACCCACGTACAAAGATATTTTCCTATGTTACTTCTAAACTCTGTCATTTTAAAGTTAGTCTCTTATCAACTCAAATTAGTTTAAGTGTATGGTGTGAGAAAGGGTTTCACAATTAGTGTTTTCTTTTAGATATTCAATTGTTTCAGTGCTAATTTTAAAAATTCTCTACTTTCCCCTATTGTATTGCAGTCTTTTTCTTGTCAGAAATCAATTTACCATACAAGAATGGGTAATTTCTGGGCATTCTTTTGAGTTATTTTTTAAACAAATCAATTTTATTGATACATATTAATAAAGCATAAAATTCATTAAAAGTGTACAATGGTATTTGATATAATCACATAGTTGAGCATTCATCATTTCAACCACTATTAAAACATTTTCATTACTTCAATAATAATAAGAAAGAAATACACAAACAAGAAAATTCTTCACCTCTCAATCTCTCTCTGTCTCCCCTGCTGTACTTAGCTGCTATTTCTGACTATTTTTGTACAAATTTTATTTATTTATTTAGTAGTTTTATTGAGCTATAAATTACATACCATATGATCTACCCAAAGTTTATAATCAATGGCTTTGAGTATAATCACAACGTTGTGGATTCATCACCACAAAAAAATTTTAGAACAATTTCATTATTCCAAAAAGAAAAACTCCACATCCCTTAGCAGTCCTTCCCAGCCCTACATAACCACTAATCTAATTTCATCTTTATAAATTGGTTTCTATTTACATTTTATTTAAATGGAATCATACAGTAAGTAGTATTTTATGTCTGTATTTTTCTATGATATAAATAGCTTGCATTACTAACATACATTTGTTCACTTTCAAAGAAAAATGGTCTTATGTATGCAATTTTACCCATATTCTTATTTCACATGCAGTTTTACTATGCTGTACAGTCCCAAGTTACATATTTTAGCTTACTTTAGTAATATGCATGAACTTAGTCTTTCTCTGGATACCACTCTGAAACCCACATAATAGTACTGCTAGTTACAAACATGATGTTGGGCTTTCACCTTTTTTATTCATTTCCAAAGATTAACAAACATCCTTTTTACCAATTCTGCACAAGTTTACCCTCTGCATTCTATTCCCTAACCTCGTTCTATTTTTTGGTGACCCATAGTCAGGTTAACTCCATGAGTTTTTACAATATATTTAGTTCATAGTAGCACAATCATACAGTATTTGTCCTTTTGTGTCTGACTTGCTTCACTCAACACAATTTCCTCCAGGTTCATCCATGTCATTATGAGCTTCCTGATGTCATTTCTTCCCTCAGCTGTATAATATTCCATCATGTGTATACCACAGTTTAAGTGTAACCTTAATGAAAACTCTGATTGATTTCATATTTCCAAATGCAGGAAATTCAGGAAAGACCCTCCAAGGGGTTCTCAGTGACACTACAGTTGCCTTAGAGTTTCTGGAGTGGCAGGAAAGCTGCAGCTGGACCAGAATATACTTTGATGATTGACTAATGTAAGTAGCCTCAGCGAGGTGTGAGAGGAAAAGGCGACCTCTCCCCGCAGAGCAGCTCCATGCCTACAAGTGAGGTAACACCAATGGAATGGAAGAAACAATAGAGACATGGAAATTACTGAACATGACTCAAGAAATGAAAAATATTTTAAACAGACCTATACTAAATATAACAATTGTAACAAGCATAACAGCTTTGCCACTGACAGCACAACTCAGCACCCAGCAGCACCCAGTCCCAGGCTTGCTCACCCCCATGCTGCCAATCAGCCCACAAAGCACTGTGGCTTTCCCCTGACCTGTGCTTCTTCCCTGATTAATGTCCTTTTCCCATAGGTCACCTTAGGACCCCACCACAAAATATGTGTTTCCAGACCTCAAGAGCCACTTCCCACACCTCCCCTACTTCAGAGTCAGGCGATATAGAATTGGAGCATGGTTTCCAACTGCTATCATTTCATTTACATCTTTAAAAAATAATTTCTATGTCATCACTAATATTCCCTACTTTTTCATTCATTGTAAACACCTTAATCCAAAGTCCTTGATTGAATCTCTGGATCACTTTGGGGAGAATTGATAACCTAGGCATATTGAGGGTTCTGACCTCACATAGCTATATCAACCCATTTAAGTGTTTTTTAATTTCTCCTGTCAATGCGTTATAAATTTCAGACTACATAACGTTTTGATTTTTGTCAGATTTCAACCTTAAGCATTTCATATTTCGGATGCTATTGTGCATGGCATACATTTCAAATTTTCAAAGGTTAACTCTAGCATATAAGATACAAATTATTTCTGCATATTGGTATTGTAACCCAAATCCCAGTTTAAAAACTCAAACCAAAAGCATTTCTGAGTCACTCCTAGAACCAGAGCAAGGCAGCACTGGAAGCTACTTCCTCCAGCCTCCTCTAGCCCCTTCTTGAAGGAATTCTTGGTTCTGAGCAAGGAATTCCTTTCTATGAAAAGTCTAAAAAGGTGAGAATATGTTAGCAATGGATGAATTTAAAATTTAAGGTGGAGAGAATGGCAAGACATTTGCAGTGGAAGTAAAACTTAGGAGAAACTCGTGGTTGATAAAAAGATGACAACAGATTTCAGCAGCTGAGCTAGACTTGTTCAGAGCCACTGCTTAGGCTGAGAGCGTGACGCAGGGAGAGGAGAGAGAGGTTTCTGTCCTGCTTCCCCATGGGTCTAGAGGGCTGTGTAAGCCTTAGTGCCATTGTGCCATATACTACAGTAATAAGCACCCTTGTCCTCCGTTTGGAGCCCAGAGGTGAGCAAATACCATGCATTGGCTGAGGCATCTTTGGCTCCAGAGAAGCAGCTGGGGACCCCAGAGCCTTGGTGCTTGTTTTAGTCTGTGTGGTAGAATAGGAGATACTGGGGAGGGCTCCCTGGCTTCTGCTGGTACCATTGTATTCTGAAGTCACCCAATTTGAAGCCACTGTTCAGTGTACAGGTTAGTCTGGCAGATGTTCTGGGGGATACAGAAAGGGAGGACAGGTGATTCGGCACAGCTGGGGCAGGAACCAGGGTGACTCTCCAGGACATCAGAGTCACTGGGGCTGTATCAAACAGAAGGGGCTGCCATGTGGCCCTGTGGCCTGTCCCCACCTGTGCAGTGAGAGAGAAGCAGGAGGAAGAGAGGAGTCCAGGCCATGGTAGACACAGCCCTGAGGACCTGAGCTGGACTGGGCAGGCCCAGGCCTCTCTTATCTTCTCCACTGCCCTGAGAGAGGAGGGGCTATTCATACAAATTTCTTTTCTCTACTGGCATGTTCTGCTCCATCTTGAGCAGCAGTTAAAGCCTGAGTTTCTTTCTTTACACAGAGAAATTCAAGCTTTTCCCTCTGGGAGGGTAGAGAGGAGGCAGCTGCTGAGACCTGTGAGCAGGAGACTCTGCCCAGCCCAGAGAGGACACAGCTGCTGAGTCCCCTTCAGCAAACACAGGCCCCTATGCCTCAGCACTGAGACTTTGGGGGATGACACAGGGGTGACCATCCACTATCCTTCCTGGGAAGACCCACAGCACCCCCTGCTGCTCACTGGTCAAACTCCAATTCTCAGTGTAAATAAAGTTAGGTTCTTAGTCCTCTAATCCTAGTCACTGTCACTCCACAAACATCCATGGGCCACATCCCATCTGCACCTCCATGAGTTTGGATGGTGTCACCTTCAAAATGGCAATAAGCAGAAAGCACATATCCAAAGTCTGATCTCAGAGGCATGGCAACAATAAAAGTGCTGATACCCTGCAAGGCAGTGAAGAAACTGTACCAAGGAGATGAATGTATTAAAATTACAACTGAGTGATTTTAATCCACGACCTGTGATTGTTATTGTGTGAAGAGCAGTCCATCACATGACTCTATTAGGAAGTCTTTATACCTTCTCTTGTTGATGTGCCAAGGCATTGTTTACATCATTTGATTGTTATGAATAAAGCTCCTATATATATTTGAATCTGTGTAATTGTGTTTCTACATGAAACTGGAATTTCTGGGTCAAAGAGAAAGTATATGATTAATTTCAAAAGAAACTCAGAGGATGATTTTTCAAAGTGGATGTAACATTTTATAGTTCAACCTGCAATATTGAGAGTTCCACTTGATTAATATTCTACCAACATTTGATGTTAGACTTTATGATTTTAGCAATTTCTATGGATGTATATGGCAATTTGTTTTACTTTTTTGATGATAGAAAATATAGCTTTTGTTTTTTTTTAAAGATTTATTTATTTATTTTTATTTATTTATCCCCCCCTTGCTGCTTGTGCTGCTGTGTCCATTCGCTGCATGTCTTCTCTGTGTCTGCTTATCTTCTCCTTGCTGTGAGGTCTTGCCGCATCAGCCCATGTCGCCGCGCGAGCTGCCCTGCCCTCACAAGGAGGCGCCGGGAAGCGAACCCAGGGCTATGGTAAACGGGTGCTCTATCCATTGCGCCACACCGGCTTCCTGCCTTGAGGTTGCTGCATGCACCGCTCAGGCCAGCGTGCCCTCACAAGGAGGCCTCGGGACGCGAACCCAGGCCTCCCATATGGTAAACGGGAGCTCTATCCACTGAGCCACACCCACTTCCTAGAAAATATAGTTTTACAGAAAAATAATGTGTGATTTCATTATAGTGTTAATTTTCATTTACATGATGGCTCAAGATTTTGAGCACCTTTTTCTTTGCCTGTTGGCCATTCATCTATCTTACTTTGTGAAGTATCTATTCAGGTATATTGTTCATTGTTTTGTGGTGTTTTGCCTTTTAATGTTGAACTTTAGATCTTGTTTATAAATGCTAGTTAGGCATCCTTTATCATTTCATCCCAATCAGTGATATGTATTTCATTGTCATAATGGCATTTTGAATGAGAGTAAGTTCTAAATTTGATGTAATATAATTACTTTAAATATATGTATCTTTATGAGTCCTGTAAAGAAATCTCTAGTCATTCTGAGGAAGCAACAGGCTCAGACAGAGAGTAGGACAGTTCTGGAGTCCTGTGGAAGCCCTGGGAGAGGGTGGTATTGGCAGGATCAATGAGACATTTGTATCTCTTGATCATGGCATGATGGATAGGCCTCATGGTGGGCATTTCATTGTCCAGAGAGGGATTCTGTTTCTTATCAGTAATGTTCCTCCTGTGTAGAGGTGAGCAGGTTATGGGTATGAGCTCAGCTCTAGTTTATTCTAATTTCCCTAAAGTCAGTGATCCATGGGATAGCCTCTGATCCTAGATGCCCATAACT
>JAQZBX010012011.1:0-41847 GCA_029593785.1 Cabassous unicinctus
AGATACAAGTATGTGTCATGCAAACCTTAACCAAATAAAAGCTGGTGTGGCTAGACTAATGTCAGACAATGTAGAATTAAAAATAGGAAACATTTTTAAAGGTAATATAGGACTCTTTACATTATAAATCTAGCAGGAAGATATAACATTTTCAAAATATGTATGAACACAATAACATAGCCTCCAGAAATATAAAGCAAATATTGACAAAACCAAAAGGGGATTGACAGGATTTAATACATAATTCTCAATAGCTTACAGTATATGTGAACAAAACTAAGGAAATTAAAATTAACAAAATGGATCTCTCTTTCTCTCTATATATATATATTATATATATATATGTATGCATGTAATATTATACAAATAAATTAAAAATTCCTCCACAAAATGCACACACACAATGCATACTTTATTTTCAAGGACACATGCAATATTTACTAAATTTAACCATATGCTGAGTCATTAACCAAGAGTCAAAATTTCAAAGAACTGATATAATTCTTACCACAAAAATATTAAGTGAAAAATCACTATTAGTTCTAAATAGTAAGAAGTTCATAGAAGAAATCCAAGAAAGGTCTATTGACTGTAAGGTTCTTGTAAGAGACAAGTGCCTGAAAAAATCTGTTTGTGGTATTGCTGGTTATATGTGTGTACTTATTTTCTTTTTAAAATCCAGTGAGTTATACACTTATTATCTATGCAATTTTCTTAAAGAAGAACATGAAGAAGAAGAACCTAGCAGTTCCCAATCCAAAGCAAGAAGATCTCTGAAATAGATGAGGTTGAATTGCTGAGAGAGTAACTTACAGTTTTCAGTGAGAGTTTTTGCTATGTGTATAATGTCTTTTCATCTCTACAAAGAAATGTAATGGATAACAGTTAGTAAGCATTGACTTTGCCGGCTGTTTTGTTGAGGGCTATATGTATATGAGCTCATCAAATGCTCACAACTTTATAAGAAAAATAATGCCCAGGAAATAAACTTCCTCAAGAACAGAGTTTACTCCTACAGCCAAAGGTTCTTTTCACTGAAACAACTCACTCCGCTGAGGTAAGGCACCAACAAGATGAGAGTGAAACAACCATAATATTAGTCAGTCTCTCCATCGTAATTCCTTATTGAGTAGTAAATTATTTTAATCCCTACCCAAGTAAGTGGAGGAAACAAATTGTCTCAACATACATTCAATTAGCACTGTATACTTAAGGTTAACATTTATTTTATTAAAATATGCCATTTGCAACTTAAGCCATGACTGCTTGCCACGGGGACTGCATCTGCCTTGCAGGAAAGCAATTTTCCAAGCTCCTGAGAACCAGATAAAAGGATGGACTTACAACAATGTTATAAGCTTATCTGCTATCTTGCTTCAACATGTGGCAACTGACTTTGATGTGAAAGCTGCCTTGAGCTGGACTCTTTAGGGCCTTGTAACTGTAAAAGTATTTACTCCAAATAAATAACCTTTATAAAAGCCAACAGATTTCTGTTACTTTGTATCAGCACCCCTTTGGCTGACTAAAACAATGAATTTGGTGAGAAAGTACCTCTGATGGTACCTTGATTTGGGCATTTCACGGCCTTGAAACTGTAAGCTTTAACCCCAAGTAAATCCACTTTATAAAAGTCAACCCTTTTCTGGTACTTTGCATTAGCAGCCCTTTGGCAAACTAAAACAGAGGCATACAAAGCAGGTCCCTAAATAGACAACAGACCTTGTCCATTCACCTGCATAAACATTTACCATGTTAAGGTTACAGTACCCCACCTCCACTCTTTTAGGCTAACTAATTGTCTATTCCACTGCTGGTTCACTAAGTTTCATGTTCCACCTTGAAAGAGATAACAGTCTTTGGAAATAGTTAATCTAGATTGCACAAAGTTTCTATGTACCGTTTGTCCCAAGTAACAAAGCTACTTTGCACAACTTGCTTCTTTCTAAACTGGGGGGAGGGGAGGATCTAGACGTTGCTGCCTCCCTGGATCACTGAGATCAGTCTTCAGGACCAGGTCACCAATGAGCCTGGTGGTGTACAGGTTCCACACCACAGGGTCCATGTTTGCCAAAGGCATGAGGGTGTCCTTAGGCAACGTTTTGGAGACCCTCTTTCAGTCCATACCCAACAAAGCCATGGTGTTCCTAATGGCTAACATCCTGCCACGGCAAGCCAAGTTATTGTTCACCCTGTGTGTCATATAGTGGAACTTCAATTTGCCTTTGGTGGTAAAAACTTGCCCGTGTATGTTTCACACAAAAGATTTCTCTCCAATGTGAGTCCACTCATGAATCTGCAGAGCCTCAGAGATGAGTTCTTGCCACAGCACGTGCAGCCAAGTTACTTGGTCTGCCGATGAAGCTGGGTGGCTAATAAAAGTGTCATGCCTAGGGACAGGGTCCAACAAATGCACCAGGAAATTCAGCTTTGATATAAGTTGGCTGCACTCAAATAAACATTGGTGGGAGACGGCTCCAAACTTTCATGTAGGGGCAGCTGTTCTAGGTGCTCTCTGCTTAGCCTCCAGCATTAGGAAACTTGGACTTGATGCATTCTGCTTGGCTATTGGCTGGAGAAAGTACCTGAAAGGCCATGGTTTCCAGGGCTTCTGGACTTCTGCCATGATACTCCTGGTCTACCATCCCTGAGGATGTGTCATTGGTCAAGTCATCACTCTCCACTGAACCGTTTGTTCAGTTGCTCTGCTGTTGCAGGCCAAAAAGGCCTTACTATTCTAGAGGTCATCTGGGGACATCATCATGGCAAACTTCAGAAATAATGATGCCAAATGGATGTTGGGAAGAGGTGTGGGGCATTTCGAGAGTTACTGGGACATCCTGGGAGGTTACTTCATATACATCAAAGCTTGCAATGATGTCATCATGGTAAATACCACTGCCATTCTCACCAACCATACTTGGCTTCTTAAGAGTAATGTCACTGGGACTCTCTAATGAGGCATTTTAGGAATCTTACTGCCCATGTAAATTGGAATATATTGTTGGAACATGTGTGTATTCTTCTGGCAGATAGGTCATGAATGCTACATCTTTATCGATGAGTTAGATCAGTGAACCGATCAGTATGTCTTCAGATTGCCTTTGGTGGAGAAGGGTTGGCCACAGATCTTGCACTGGAAGGGTCTATCCCTGCTTGGGTGCAGGAATGCATTTTGAGGGAGCTTTGGCAGCCTATGAGACACTGGAAGTAGAGACATTCTTTGGGCCCGTGGTGGCAATGTCAATGTTCTCCACCAGTGCTGCAATTTCAGTCTCTCACCTTGGCTCCAGGGTCCTGCTCACTTTGAAGCCACCAATCCCTGGGGAAACTCCACCCACACTTTCTGGGGAGAGCCCATGTTTTAGATCAATGGGCAATGGAACAGCTATGAAGTCCTTCGAATAGTCCCAGAAGAGAGATTTTGATGTAGCACTACAGAAGTTGTCCCTATTACCTGAACAGTTTTGCTCTCTAAGGAGAGGTGTGATTCAACCAAAGATACAGGTAGAGAGAGTGCAAAGGGGATGACATTTCCTGCTGCCATTTTATCCTGAAACTTAGCAAACTGATGGAGATTTGCCTTCACCTGGGGATGTCGATGAAAGTGTACCTTGTGGTTGTCCTTGGTGGTGAAGTGGTGGTCACAGACAAAGTACTAGAAGGGTCTCTCTCCACTGTGCATGAAGAGATGGATCTTCAAGAGGCTGTAAGTCCCAATAACTTTGCTGCAGTACACTTGTGCTTGCAGAAAATGGCCTCCTCTTTGGGTTTGACATCCACCACAGAGATGTTCTTGGGCCATCCCTTCACGTTCTTGGATGGCTCTAATGCAGCAGAGAAGAAAGAGCTCTGTAAGAGCACAGAACCTGAAATCTGAGGTAGCAAAGCCCCTGAGAGGCATGACATGACATTTGGGAGCCACTTGTACCATCTGGCTTCAAGACAAAGGGCACCAGCCCCAGGAATGCAGAGCTGGTGTTGGAAGGGCTGTTTGTGTGAGGTAGTTTGGCTTTTTACAAAAAGTCCAGAGACAGACCCTGGCTTCCAGTTTTCTGGTTAAAACACCTGCTGGTCCATGTGATTTCCTAATGTCTTCAGGGTGTCAGCAGGTCTTGGGAGGCCTCCCTGTTCACCTGCAGGTGGATCTGCTCCATGAGCTGGATCTGCTGTAGCTGCTGCTGCTGCAGATACAGGATTTGCTCAAGGACCCACCGCAGGCTGTTGGCACCGGGCAAGTGGGCTGGCAGCACATCCACAATCCACTGATTCACTGCCACCTTGGCACCCTGTAGTGCTTGTAAAGTCACATTAGTGTTGGCAACCTTGTCTTTGGGTACATAGCTTATGTCCTGGTGTGGGCAGTAGGGTAGTCTCTGTCTTTAGGAACATGACAGGCTCAGCACCAAGCTTCTCTTTCAAGTCCCTTGAACTGTCCCCATTCTCCATGTCATTGTCCTTACTGCTAGGACTATGTGGCTGATGGCTCAGCCCTGATCCAGGGAAATCTTTTGAAGGCATTGACCCCTCACTGACATTCATGATGAGGACAGAGGGATTTTTACTGCAATTTTTCTCATGTTCTCAAATAATGTTCTCATGAACTCAGAGATGTTAAAGAAGTCCACACAGCATTTCTCAAAGACATGGGTCTCCTACCTGAGAAGCGTCTTGGCATTCGCTTCGTCCCCCATCTACTTTGTCATCACTCCCCTGGTAGCTCATTGGAGCAAAAGGTTTCCCAAAGGCTGGGGATGCATCTGCAAACTCCGAGGTCAACTACTGCTGCTGCAGCTGCTTGACCTGGTTCTCCTTGAAGATGATGTGCTATGGTTTCACCTGCTTCTGCCTAGATAGTTAAATTCCTACTGTGAAGGATAGAATGTAAAATCATTGTGTCCCTGCCAAAAGCTAGCAAAGTTCACACTAATCAAATTTGATTAAAATTTAATCTCTAGTTTATGATAATTCAAGAGAAAATTTCAAAAAATAAAAATGAAATAGAAACCTTCAGAAGATGTGGAAATATACTACTACACTCCTATTCAGTAATGTAGATATAGAAGTTCAAGAAATAACAAACTAAAACTTAAAGAGAAAGTTAAGAGATATATGACAACATTATATATTTCAAGAATGGATTTTTAGACTAGGATCTGGTTTCCCTCTGGTTGTATATATATCTCAAATTTTTCAAGCCATGCTTGTATTAACCTCGGCAGACACTGTGCACTGAACTCCTGGGAACAAGACAAAGTCCAGGCCACACCTCTGCTATATTCAGACCATAAGGAATTTCTGGAAGCTGTCCTTTGATTTCTCAGTAGCCTGCTAACTCTTCTCTACAGTAGACCTTCCTTGAGAGAGTTAGGTTCATTTTTGTATTCCACAGAGAACCTAAAATGATGACTTCCACATAATATTTGCTTCCATTCATCATAATCACTTAATATTTCATGAATAATAAAAATTATGAAATTACTTTCTTAAAAAAGTAGAACTTGTCATCTAATTTATATTTATCTTCGTTAGAAATATAAAAGTTTTCTACATAAGACTTTTTTTAGTTTTTGATTATCCTTATGCTTATTTAGATGCTGGGTCATCAATAAATAAGGTTAATTCATAATTTTAAGTTAAATCACAATTACTAAAATGTAAAAATTGTGCTCACAGTTTTTAAGACAATGCTATAAGTTAATTTATTTATAAATAATAATATTTAATTGCAGTGTCAATTTCCCCATGTGCCCTTTACCTTGACCTTTAAATTTGTTCATCTCTTATAAAATTCTAATGAAAAATACTGCCAAATATTAAACATTAATTTATTTGAAATTCTGGTTGTTGTTCTTTATTTATTTTTCATTTCCCAAATATTTTAGCAATAAACATGTATATAATATGTAATCAGATAATAAACAAACCTTATGTCTAGTATATAATTATGTAAACTGACATATATTAATAAAATTGCTTAATATAAATTATTATATATTGTTTATCACAAAAAAATGGGTGTTTCATATATTAACTTACATGACAAACTTTGAAAACATTAAACTAAATCATAACTGGCATGCAAGTTTGTTTGGGAATTAGCAAATTGAAGAAAGGAATTAGAAGAGAATGGAGAAAATCAAAGAAAAATATGGGCATAACTCAAATCTGTGACATTGTATATACAATGCCCATTTATTTAACACCCAGTAAAGGGATATTCTGACAGATGTGGGGCTATATTATAAGATGTAACATTACTCTACCCTTGTCTGCCTCATTCTTATGGATCAGTTTTGTAGCAATAGTGAAAATGTTTTGCTTTATCACAAAAGCCCACTTAATGGGCAGCAAGAAGCTCCATCATTATTCATGTGGTAAACATGCAGTAGTGCCTCACTAAGGTAATGCTTCTCAATTAAAAACCAAACATCATCTAGCTTGTTGTTTATCTATGGCTGAATAGCAAATCCAAAACTTAGTGACTTAAAACAGCAGTGACTTATTATTTCTCTTGATTTTTTTGGTTTGATTGAGAGTTTTTCTGGGAAGCTTTGGTTCTCCTTCACCTGGCTTCTCTTTCTAGATGATTTATCATTCTTCAGCACCTCCCAACAATGGCCAAAATCTTCAGGCGGATTGTCTAGATGTTCTTATAGCATGGAAGGGGGTTACAAAGAGTTCTGAATGGACAATGCTTAGTAATCAAGGGCTTATCAACTTTCTGCTTGCATGACACCAGCTAATGACACTTTGAGGAATTTAAGTCTCATGGTCAAGCTCAGAGCTAATTAGGATGGGAGCTAAACAAGAGAATGAATGTAGAGAGGTGTGGACCATTGAAGACAATCAGTGTGCCCTCGGCTCCTAATATTCTACTTTCTTCCCACATGTGAATAACAACCACTCTTCCTCAAGACCATCATGTTGTATCACATTATGGAATCAAGATGTCTCATCAAAATCAGGTCCAATTGCATGTAGATCAAACTTTGTTGATGAGTTCTTCAGGACCACGGTTTGTAAACTGAAAGTAAAAGTTTTCTGCCTCCCAACGTAACCAACATATAATGGACAGACATGAACAGTATACCCACAATGCATTCCCATTCAAGAATATGGGGAAGAGGCATAGACACATAGCAGTCACTAATCATAGCAATTCTGAAATCCAGACAGGAAAGTTTTGATTGCTTCCAATGTTTTGGGAACAGCGAATGTTCTGAGATTAAGACCCAGTTTGCTCTTGGGTAATGATTCCTAAACCATTCTATGTAGAGGGTCATGGATCCGCATCCTAGAATACTGGCTATGCCCTCTGAGTCTTTCTTCCTTTTCATAAGAAATAGACTGCCCCTATGCATTTTTTTTAAACAATTGACTAGTTTCTCAGTCTGCTTCCTGCTTGTAGAAATTTGAGCTCCAGACCTTCTTTTTGTTTTGAATTCTATCTTTCTAATATCAAATTATCATATAACTATCAAGTTATAATCCACTCAATTTTCAAAAGCAACACCAACAAATCTGTTCTCCACAGGTTCTTCTCTATCTTGGGCTATAAAAGGTGTTGTGAAACAATTCTCTTAAAATTCTTAGAAGCCTTTTGTCTACTTGAAAGTGTCTGTGAGTTACTTCTTTAAATCTTTCTAAGGGCTTAGCATAGAGTGTTATAGCCCATTCTTACACTGGTCACATTTACTAGCTACCGGGATTTGATATTTCCCCTGAGGCCAACTCTAATATTGAAAAGATTTTGTCATCTGGTGAGACTGGATTTGAGAAACAGCTTTATTTTCCAACTTGGTAAGTACCTCAGTACTGTTGAAAATATTTCTTCTAAAATCTCCCCCCAGATTGGAAAGTTTCTTCTTCAGTTTATCATTTTATCATTATTAATAGTTTTCTCTTTATTATATGTTGTTAAAAAAAACAATTGGCATTTCAGTTTTCTGGCTCAAAATCTTCTTTGCCAGATTCACAGGCTTGTTAGGCACATTTTCCATCTTTCATGTTACTGTAAGTGGCGATCTCATTATATTGTCCTAATTATAAAACAGGTCTTTCTTCCTCCAGCCTCTAACAGCTAATCTCCTCCAATTTAGCCACTGTCATCTGCCTATTTCCAAAGCTGGTGCTTTTGGGTTTCAGGCTTTTTGTTCTAGGATATTTTTTTTATGGCAACAACCCACTTCAAGGTATATTTAAACTTGATATCTACTGTTGTGTAATTTAAACAACAATAATTTATATGTCTACTAATTCTGTGCATGTACTGAATTCAATTGTGTGTCCCTTTTGCAGCTACATTCAGCTGATGGATCACTGGTGGTGCCTTTGTTCTTTTCCATATGACCTCTCTCTCAATGCAATTTTTCATCTTTCAGAACTTTACTGCATGAACTCACTCTCCAGGGAAATGCTTGGACTTCTAGCAGCTGGATTTCAAAAGGAAGGATTCCAAAATGACAATCTGTAACATGAAGTTTGATTATGGTGCATTAAATTTAAAGATTATATAATGTATTTCACAATTTTCATTTTGAATATCACTATATCTGAAATTGATACCTTTTTAATTTAAATTTTAAAGTTTTTCAATTGTGTTTTGCAATGTTTTACATTAAGGTCTTTCAACTATCACTTTTACAGATGCAGTCTAATATTTTTTGCAATTATTAGAAAAGGTAGCTTTTAATAAGATATATGGTGATACCACTGATTTTTATTATTATGTATTATAAATTAAAGATCAGTTATATTGTTTTAGGTATATTGCATATTTATAATACAAAAAAATTAAATACATTTCAAAAACACCTGGATGTAAATATTTTTAAAATGTTACTTTAACCCGACATCTATATTGTAGAGTTCTACGTAACTATTTTCTCCATGTTTTTCTACATTTCCCAAATCATAAAAATGTGTATATCCTAATTTTATAGGAAAAAAAATAGTTATTATTTCAAATGCATAAAATGTTTTCACTAATTTTTCCCTCATTTATTATTTTAATAAATTGGTACCTAATTCACTTTTCCAATTAAATAATTTGTTTAAACTTTTATTATGGAATCTCAAGAATAAATGAAATGGAATGGTATTATGAACCTACATCTACCATGTCATCAATTTTGACAATTAATTCATATTTAATATTTCTTCAACTATATTCCCCCTCAAGCCTATTCAGCCAATATTATTTTATAACAATACCAAGAGATTATATCATTTCTTCTGGAATTATTTCAGCAAATATTTAAAAAATATATATTTACAAATAGCAACACCATTATTGCACTTAACTCGAACCACAATTTCTTTATATTACCCAATATCTTGTCTTGTAAGTAGTGAATTCCCAACTGATTCATAAACATCAAAATATGTTTTTAATTGGCTTCATTTAGAATTCCAAGAAAGCCCATAAATTGTGGTTGTTTAATAAACAGGTTTGATTTATAACTTCCTCTCATCAGTTTTCTTTAGTCATTGCCATTTTTTTTGGTCAAAGAAATCTGTCATGTCTCTTCACAGATTTTCCCATGGTTTGGATTTATATTCCTCTGTCCTTATGATTTCCCATAATTGTTATTTAGATTTAGGGGCTTAATCCAATTTTAGGTTTGGCTTCTACATTAATTTTCAAACTACTCCAGAAATGAAATGCCATACCTCCAAAAGGAGGTGCATATTTAATTTACATTTTTGATCCTAGCATCCATTGGTTATCAATGGTTGTATCCTTTAATTCATTAGGTAACTCAAATGTTTATATTCTAAATCTATCATTTCTTCCTCATTAATTAGCTGGAATAGTTTTCATTTTAAAAATATTACTGAAGTATAATTTAGATACCATACAAGTCAACCATTTAGTGTGTGCAATAAAATGGTTTTAATTATATTCACAGATCATGGTATATTTTAGAACATTTTTATGACATCAAAAAGAAAAGACAGTATCTTTTAGCTATCACCTGCCAACCCTCTGTGACCATCTCAAGCTCTAAGCAACCGCTAACATATTTTCTATTTCTATAGATTTCCCTATTTAGGACTTTTATGTGAATGGAATCATATAATATGTAATGTGTTGTGACTGCCATGTTTTATAATTCTATATGTTGCTGGACTTCCTTAGTTTGCTAGTATTTTGTTTATTATAGATCTTTTCATCCATATTCATTAGAGATTTTGGTCTCTAGTTTTCTTGTGATTTTTGCCTGATTTGGATATCATGGTAATAGTGGCCACACAGAATATTCCCTACTCTTCTAAAGTTTGGATTAGTTTGTAAAGAACTGATATTAATTCCTCTTTGAATATTTGGTAGAATTCAGCAATGAAGCCCTCTGGGCCTAAGGTTTTCATGTGGATAGTTTATTTATTTATTTATTTATATTTTTTTCCAATTACTTATTCCGTCTCCTCACTTGTTTAGGTCTATTCAGACTATTTCTTCTTGAGTCAGATACAAGAGTTTCTATCATTAGTAATTTGCTCATTTCTTCCAAGGTATGTAATTTTTTGGTGTACAATTGCTCATAGAATTCCCTTTCAATCCTTTTTATTTCATTAAGGCCAGTAGTCACATTGTTTATTTCATGTCTGATTATGATCATTTGTGTCATCTCTGTTTTTTCTTGATCAACTAGTGAAAGGTTTGAAAATTTTGTTGATCTGTTCAAAGAATCAGCTTTTTGATTCATTGAATTTCTTTATTGTTTTCTATTTCCATTCCTACCTTAATTATTTCTTTTCTTCTTTTCTCTCTCAGTTTGGCTTGTTCTTCTTTTTTCAGTGTTTAAGATGGGGAGCTAGGTTATTGATTTGGGATATTTCTTCTTTGTTAATGCAAGTATTTATAGTTATATATTTCCCTCAAATACGTGGTTTAGCTGCATCCCATTAGTTTTTATATGCTGTGTATTTATTTTCATTCATCTGAATGTGTTTTGTGATTCCCTTTCTTATTCCCTTTTTGACCAAATGAATATTAAAGAATGTGTTGTTTACTTTCTATACATCTCAAGGTTTTACTTGTTATTGATTTCTAATTTCATTCCATTGTAGCTAGTGCACATACATTTTGTTATTTCTATCGTTTAAATTTATTGAGTTTTGGGTTTGGCCTAGGATGTGGATTATCCTGGAGAATGTTCCATATGTACTTGAGAAAAATGAATATTCTATTGTTGCATGGAGTGTTTTATAAATATCTGATAGATATACGTGTTTTATAGTGTTGTTCAAGTTTTCTAATAACTCAATGCTCTTTTTCCTAGTAGATCTTTTCATTTTAGAAAACTTGTAATTAAAGTCTACAAGTTTTATTTCTTAAGTGTCTGCTTCTTCATTTCTGTCAGTTTTTGTTTCATATATTTTGGAGCTCTGTTATTGGATGCATATGTGTTTATAAGTGTTATATCTTCCTAATGGATTACCTTTTTATCATTATAAAATGTCCCTCTTTTTCTCTAATGAATTTTTTTTGTTTGAAAGTCTGTTTTGTCAGTTATTACTACAGCCACTTCAGCTTTCCTGTGATTGCTGTTTACATGATATATCTGTTTTAGTCCATTATTTTCAATATTTTTGAATCTTTGAATCCAAAGTGTTCCTCCTGTAGACAACTTATAGTTGGATAATACTTTTTGTTCATGCTACTGTTTCTTTTTGTTTTTTAAGATATTTTTTCTTTTTTTTTAAAGATACATAGATTACACAAGTGTTACACAAAAAATATAGGGCTACTGTTTCTTAATTGAGGCTGACAGTCTCTACCTTTTCAGGATGTTCTCCTCCTCTTTTATTTTCAGTAATTTTACTATTATGTCTCTGCTTGTGGATCTCTGCATTTTTTCTACTTAGAGTTCAATGAGGTTCTGGATTCATAGGTTATTGTTTATCAATAAATTTGGGAAGTTTTCAGCTTTTATTTCTTCCAAAAATTAGAAGAGGAGGGAATCCTATGAGGCCAGTATTACCATGATATCCAAATCAGACAAAAAATCACAAGAAAACTAGAGACCAAAATCTCTTATGAATATGGATGAAAAGATACTCAACAAAATACTAGTAAACTAAGTAAGTCCAGCAACATACAGAATTATCCTCTTTCTCTTTCTTTTCCATCTGGTACACCAATTACACATATGTTAGTGTTCTTAATGATGTTCCATATATTTATCAGGCTCTGCTCATTTGTCTTCACTTTTATTTCTCTCTGCTCTTTATCTTGAATAATTTTTATGAATCTATATCCATGTTTGCTAATTATTTCTAATGCATGTAATGCTAATTCAAAAACACTGTTAATTTTTCTAGTATTTTTTGCTTTGTAATTTTTTTAAAAATATCTTTTATTGAAATATATG
Organism: Cabassous unicinctus; assembly: GCA_029593785.1. Taxonomy (NCBI): domain Eukaryota; kingdom Metazoa; phylum Chordata; class Mammalia; order Cingulata; family Chlamyphoridae; genus Cabassous; species Cabassous unicinctus. The sequence continues at coordinate 12,381 of JAQZBX010012011.1, forward strand.
ACTCATACATTACATGCATAAACAATAAGTGTATATTAAAGATTGCAGAATTACAAAATAAACAAACATGACATACAGGGGTCTCATAAATCACCTCTACACCAACACTTTGCATTGTTGTGAAACATTTGTTACAAACTATACAAGAGCATCGTCAAAATATTGCTACTAACTATAGTCCTTATCTTGAATTTGGTATATTTTTCCCCCAACCCACCCTATTTTTTAAAAATATGTTTTTCTACAGAGGTTGTGAACTGGCAAAACAATCATGCATGTGGTGGAATTCCCATACAACACACCTTCACCAACACACCACACTGTGCAGGAACATTTGTTACAGATTATGAGATAATATTATCAGACAATTACCACCAACCATCGACCATAGTATACATTTGGCACACTTTTTCCATACACCTCCATTATCAATATAGTACATCTTTGGCATTTATGCCAGAATATTATACTATTGCTGTTAACCACAGTCTATAGGTCACACCAGTTGTAGATTTCCAATGCTTCTCCACATTCCCGCCACCCTGCAATAGTGATGTACATCTACTCTAGGTCACAGAAGGACAGTCTTTCATTTGAACCCTCAACCACAATTCTCATCCTCCTTTGGGTTCGTTGTGTTATTCAGTCCCTAGATCCTTCTTCAGTTTTCCTTCAGATAACATTTACTTACTCAGACTATCCTTTTCAGCCACAATCCCATTCAAAGTTGCTACTCACTATAATGTGCTACAATCAACTCTATCCATTTCCACACTTTTACAGCCAAGTTAATTAAAGCTTCTACATACATTAAGCATCAGTAGTTCTTCTCAACCCTCTTTTTATCTCCTAATAACCTATACTCTAAGTTTTAACTCCATTTGTTTATTCTTCGTATTTAGTTCATATTAATGAGACCATGCAGTATTTGTCCTTTTGTGTCTGGCTTACTTCACTTAGTATAATATCTTCAATATTCATCCATGTTATCACATGTGTCCCAACTTCCCTTATTCTTACTGCAGCATAGTATTCCATCATAAGTATATACCACATTTTGTTTATCCATTCATTTGTTGATGGACACTTGGGTTGTTTCTATCTTTTGGCAGTTGTGAGCAACACCGCTATGAACATTGGTGTGCCAATGTCTGTTTGTGTCATAATTTTTAGTTCTTATGCATGTATTCCTAGCAGAGGAATTGCTGATCATGTGGCAGTTCTGTATTTAGCGTCCTGAGGAACCACCAAACTCTCTTCCACAGAGACTGTACCATTTTTCACTCCCACCAACAGTGAAAGAATGTTCCTATTTCTCCACATCCTCTCCAGCACTTGTCCATTTTTTTAATAATGGCCATTCTTTGCGGTGTTAGATGATATCTCATTGCTGCTTTAATTTGCATTTTCCTAATAGTTAGTGATATGGAATATTTTTTCATGTGCTTATTGACCAGTTGTATTTCCTCTTTGGAGAAAAGTCTATTTAAATCTTTAGCCCATTTTTTAATTGGATTGGTCACTCTTTTATTGTTGAGTTGTATGATCTTTTTATATAAAAAAGAAATCAAACCCTTATCAGATACATTGTTTCCAAATATTTTCTCCCATTGAGTAGGCTGCTTTTTCAGCTTCTTGATGAAGTCCTTTGAATCATACAAGTGTTTAAGTTTGAGGAGGTCTCATTTATCCATGTTTTCTTTCATTCTTCATGCTTTTGGTGTAAGGCTTAAGAATCTACCACCTACCCCCAGGTCTTGAAGATGTTTCCATACACTTTCTTCTAGGAGATTTATTGCACTTACTTTTATATATAGGGCTTTGATCCATTTGGAGTTAATTTTTGCATAAGGTGTGAGATAGGGATCTTCTTTCTTTCTTTTGGCCATGGATATCCAGTTTTCCCAGCACCATTTGTTGAATAAACTTTTTTCCCACCTGGGTGGCTTTGACAGGCTTATCAAAAATATCTTGACCAAAGATGTGAGGCTCTTTTTCTGAACCATCAATTTGGTTCCATTGGTCTATGTATCTCTCTTTATGCCAGTACCATTCTGTTTTTACCACTGTAGCTAGGTATTATGATTTAAAGTATGGAAGTGAGAGTCTTCCAACTTCACTTTTCCTTTTTAAGATGTTTCTTGCACTTTAGGGCCTTTTATCCTTCCAGATAAATTTGATAATTGTGTTTTCCAAATACTGGTAGAATTTTTATTGGGATTGCATTGAATCTGTATATTAATTTGGGTAGAATTGACATCTTAATGATATTTAGTCTTCCAATCCATGAGCATGGAATGTTCTTCCAATTATTTAGGTTTTTTTTTTTATTTCTTTTAGCAAAGCATTCTAGTTTTCTGATGACAAGTGCTTTACATCCCTGGCTAAGTTTATTCCTAAATATTTGATTCTTTTAGTTCCGATTGTAAACGGAATTTTTTTCCTGACTTCCTCCTCAAACTGTGTATTACTAGTGTCTAGAAACACCACTCATTGTTACGTGTTGATCTTGTATCCTGACACTTTACTGAAATCATTTGTTAGCTCTAGCAGCTTTGTTGTAGAGTTTTCAGGACTTTCTAGATATACAATCGTATCATCTGCAAATAGTGAAAGTTTTAATTCTTCCTTACCAATTTGGATATATTTTCTTTCTTTTTTTGCCTGATTGCTCTAGCTAGAACATGTAGCACTATGTTGAACAACAGTGGTGACAATGGACATCCTTGTTTTGTCCCTGATTTCAATGGGAAAGCTTTCAGTCTTTCACCATTGAATACAATGTTAGTTGTGGTGTTTTTCATATATAGTATTTATTATGTTGAAAAAGTTTCCTTCATTTCCTATTTTTGTAGTATTTTTATCAAGAAAGGATGCTGTATTTTGTCAAATGCCTTTTCTATGTCAATCGATAAGATCATGTGATTTTTCTTCTTTGATTTATTAATGTGGTGTGTTATGCTGATTGATTTTCTTGTGTTGAACCGGCCTTACATGCCTGGTATAAAACTCATTTGGTCATGATGAATAATTCATTTAATGTGTTGTTGGATTCGATTAGCAAGTATTTTATTGGGGGATTTTTGCATCTGTATTTATTAGAGAAATGGGTCTATAATTTTCTTTTTTTGTAATATCTTTTCTTGGAATTGGTATTAGGGAGATATTGACTTCACAGAATGAGTTTGATAGCATTACTTCTTGTTCAATTTTTTGGAAGAGTTTGAGTAAGATAGTAACAAATCTTCTTTGAATGCTTGGTAGAACTCACTTGTGAAACCATATGGACATGGGATTTCATTTTGGGGAGCTGTTTGATGACTGCTTCAATCTCTTTATTTGTGATTGGCTTGTTGAGGTCTTCTATTTCTTCTAGGGTCAGTGCAGGTTGTTTGTACATTCCTAGGAATTTTTCCATTTTGTCTACATTGTGTTTTTTTGGGTTTTTTTTTTTGGCATAAAGTTGTTCACAGTATCCTCTTATGATCTCTCTTATTTCTGTGAGTTCAGTAATAAAGTTCTCATTTTCATTTTTTATTTTGTTTATTTGCATCTTCCTTTTTTTTTCCTTAGTCAGTTAGCTAAGGATTTGTCGATTTTCTTAATCTTCTTGAAGAACCAACTTTTGATTTTGTTAATACTCTTTATTGTTTTTTTGTTCTCAATTTCATTTATTCCTACTCTGATCTTTGTTATTTCATTCCTTCTACTTGCTGTGTAGTTAGGTCACTGATTTTATCTCTTTCTTCTTTTTTTAAAGTAAACATTGAGGACTATAAATTTTCCTCTCACCACTGCCTTCACTACATCCCGTAGGTTCTGAAATGTTGCATTCCCATTGTCATTCATCTCAAGATATTTGTTGATTTTTCTTGAAAATTTTTCTTTGACCCACTGATCATTTAAGAGTGTGTTGTTTAATCTCCATAAGTATGTGAATTTTTCTGCTGCTTGTTGATTTCCAGCTTTATTCCATTATGATCAGAAGTGTTTTGTATAATTTCAATTTTGTTGAATTTATTGAGATCTGCTTTGTGACCCAACATATGGTCTATCCTAAAGAAAGGTCCATGAGCGCTTGAAAAGAATGTATATTCTGCTGTTTTGGGGTGCAATGTTCTGTATATGTGTATTAGGTTTAGTCCATTTATAAATTATTATTTATAATTTATCACAGTATTCAAGCTCTCTGTTTCTTTATTGATCCTTTGCCTAGATGTTCTATCCAAAGCTGAGAGTGGTGTATTGAAGTCTCCAACTATTATTGTAAAGATATGTATTTCTCCCTTTAGTTTTGCCAGTGTTTGCCTCATGCATCTTGGGGGATCCTGGTTAGTTGCATATACATTTATGATTGTTATTTCTTCCTTGTGAATCATACTTTTTTATTAATATGTAATGTCCTTCCTTGGCTTTAATAACAGTTTTGCTTTAAAAGTCTATTTCATCCCATATAACTATAGCTACCCCACCTTTTTTTTTTTTTTTTTTTTTTTTTTTTTTGGTTACTGCATACATGGAATATCTTTTTCCAAGCTTTTACTTTCAATCTATTGGTATCCTTGGGTCTAAGGTAAGATTCTTGCAGACAGCATATAGATGGCTTATATTTTCTTATCCATTCTGCCAGTCTGTGTCTTTTGATTGAGGAATTTAATCCATTAACATTAAATGTTATTACTGTAAAGGCAGTTCTTATTTCATCCATTTTGATCTTTGTGTTTTATCTGTCATTTTATTTTTAACACTTTTATTTACTGTTACTGATACAGTCATCATTTTGAGACTCTCTTCCAAGCCTCTTTCTTCTGTCTTTTCTTTTCAGGCTGTTACACTCCCTTTAGTATTTCCTGCAAAGCTGGTCTTTTTGTTATAAACTCTCACAGTTTCTGTTTATCTGTGAATACTATAAATTCACCCTCACTTTTGAAAGATAATCTTGCTGGATATAAAATTCTTGGCTGGCAGTTTTTCTCTTGCAGAATCTTAAATATCATACCACTGCCTTCTTGCATCCATGGTTTCTGGTGATAAATCATCACTTAATCTTACTAGATAGCCCTCATTTGTTATGCATTGTTTTTCTCTTGCTGGTCTCAGAATTCTCTCTTTGTCTTTGGCATTTGACATTCTGATTAGTATGTGTCTTGGAGTTGGTCTATTCAGATTTATTCGGATGAGAGTAAGTTGTGCTTCTTGGGCATGGATATCTATATCCTTCAATAGGGTTGGAAAATTTTCTACCATTATTTCCTCAAATATTCCTTCTGCCCCTTTTCCCTTCTCTTCTCCTTCTGGGACACCCAGGACATATATGTTTGCACATCTCTTGCTGTCATTTAGTTCCCTGAGACCCTGTTCAATTTTTTCTATTTTTTTCTTCATCTGTTTTTTGTGTGTTTGCTTTTGGAGGCCATGTCTTCAAGCTCACCAGTCTTTTCTTCTGCTTCCTCAAATCTGCTGTTATATGCCTCCAGTGTATTTTTAATTTCATTTATTGCATCTTTCATTCCCATAAGATCTGTTAATTTTCTATGTATGCTTTCAAATTCTTTGTGCTCATCTAATATCTTCTTAATATCTTTAATCCTATTAGGCATCTCAATTACTTTATTAAGGAGATTTATTTGAACATCAATGATTAGTTGTCTCAACTTCTTTATGTCATTTGTAGGCTTATCTTTTTCCTTTTACTGTGCCATATCTTCCTGTCTCTTGGTATGGCTTGTAATTTTTTATTGATGTTTTTGCATCTGACTTGCTAGATGTATTTATTCTGGGTGTAGTTTCTCCCTTTAGTTTAGGGCTTTCTTGTCTTTTCTCCCTTGCTGGTTGTGTAGTAGGAGCCAAGGATGTAGTTGGTGCTCTAAGCTACAGAGGCTGAAGCTGCCCACATTGCCCCAGGAATTAATGAAGGTCCTCCAGGCTTTCTCTTCTGTCAGGGGTAGGGAAAGAGCTGCAGCCATGTTTAATAATCACATTGGGCAGGACAAGACTGTATGTAGTTGCCTGGAGATACTGATAAAGTTTCACACCCCTTCTTCCCCTACTGTGGGTGGGGATGGAGCTAAAATTGTTGGCAGCAATTTATGCCATGTGGGTCCTACATGGCCACAGTTACTCAGGTAAACTGATGTAGCACCAGACCCCCTCCCTGCCGGGGGTGTGAATTGACTCTCATAAGTGCCCAACAATCTAATCTGTGTGGGCAAAATAGGGCTGCAGTTTCCCTGAGAAGCTGAGAGAGTACTGTCCCTTCTGCCTTTTAGGTGTTGAAATGGAACAACCAACACCCAACAGTTCAGTACCTGTAGGCTGAAAATACCCACTGTTGCCCAGAGTGTCTGAGGAAGTACCAGCTCCCTCTTATTCTATTGGGTGGTGGGGGTAGTTCTACATGCACCCAACATTTCAGTCCCTTTAGGCCAAGAATACCTGCCATTGCCCAGAGAGCCTGAGGAAACACCAGCCCCTTCCTATCCTATTAAGGCATGGGGCTGGATCCACAGGCACCCAACAGATCAGTCCCTGTAGGCCAAAAGTACTTGCTGGTGTCCAGAGAGCCTGTGGATACACTAGCCCACTCTTATCCTATTGGGGGTGGGGGTGGATCCATAGACATCCAACAGTCCAGTCCCTGCAGGCTGAAAGTCTGCCATTCCCCAGAAAGGCTATGGAAACACCAGGCCCCTCATTTCCTATTGGGGGCTGAGAGTGGATCCACAAGTATCTATCAGGCCAGGCTGTGGGGGCTAAAAGCAGCTGCAGTTACCCAGAGAGGCTGGGCAAACACAGCCCATCTCTTGTCCTATTGAGGATGGGGGTGGAGCCACAGGTACTCAACATTCAGGTTTGCGCAGGCAGAAAACACCTGCAGTTGCCCTGAGAGGCTGAGGGAACACCAGCCCTCTCTTAACATATGGGGGGATGGAGGTGGAGATGGATTTGAAGGCACTCAACAAACCAGTTCATGTGGGCTAAAAACTCCTGCCATTGCCCAGAAAGGCCAAGGATACCCACCACCTTTCTTATTCTATTCGGGTGCTGGCATGCAGCCCCAGGTGACTGACTATTCAGTCTGTGCCTGCAGAAAGCACTTGCAGTTGCCTGGAGAGCCTGGTGCAGGTCTTGCCAGCTTCTTCTCTGCTGAAGGAGGGGCTGGAGCCTAGGCTAGGGCTGCAGTCGGATCTTGGTGGAAAGAAGCTAGTCCCTAACTTCACTGGCTTTTCAGTCAGCCAGGCTTCCCCTCATGTGGGGGCTGAGTGAAAATGGCAACTACTGGACTCTTTCCATCTTGGACAGGCTCAAACCTTAGCGGTTTCTAGGATTATACTTCATAGCCAACCGAGTCCACTAATCCACTGAGGTCAGGGGACAGCTGACTCCTCCTCCATTGTTTATGGGTAATGGAACTTATAACTCCAGCCACAGAATAGCTCCTGAGGCAGCTTGCACTGCTAGAGTAGGATGGGCACCGGCCTCTGAGGAATGGCTTGCAGTTTCTCAGAGAGATAGTGTAGGTCCTCCCAGCTTCCTCCCTGCCAGAGATGCGACTGGGTTTAGGCTAGACCTCCAATCCTACCTGGGTAGAAAGAAGCCGGTCCTTGCCAGCACTGTGATTTTCAATCAGCCCCACTTCCTCTCAGGCCAGGGGCGGGGTCAAAAAGGAGTTTACCGGCCTCCTTCTGACATGGAGAGCCTCAAAGTTTAGCTGTTCCTAGGATTATACTTTAGACTGTTGAATTCACCAATCAGTAGCTGAAACCAGTGCCACACCGTGTCTTCCTCTCCCGTTTTTTGGGAAATGGAGCTTCCAACTCCAGCCAGGGAATAGCTCCCAAGGTGGCTTTTGCCAAGGGCAACGACCTCCGCAGCATGGAGGGCTCTATTCACGAATCCTCTCTGCAGATGGGCAGTCTCCTTCTTCCATACTTTCAAGGATGTTACAGGATACTCTTTTGGTCTCTTGGGGCCCCCAAACAGGTGCTCTAAGTAGCTCCGGGTAATTACCAACTGCCCTGCAGCACGAGTAGACTCCAGGAGTGTTTCACTCTGACGCCATCTTGGCTCATTCCCTCTTCGAGTATTTTTTTTTTAATTTAGTTTGCAAATACATTTATTAAAAAATTTCTAGTTCTTTGCTGACAGTCTCTATTTGGTTGACATTGTCATGATATCTTTCTTACTCTTTTGATGGAGATTTTGTTATATTTTTGTCAATATACTTATAATGGCTACGTTGAAATCTTGATAATCTGACATTGAATGGCTCTCATAATTGGGTTTTGTCTCCTGCTATTCTTGAATATATAGTCAATAATATTCATTTGCTTTGCATGCTGCTGAGGAAGTCAGTGAGTCACCTAGTAGCCATCTCCCAACCCTTGCCCACCACAACTTCCTTTTCTGTGTGTAGATGATTACATGTTTCTTCCTTAAATATGAGGGAGATATTTGGTCTAATGAAAAGGCCTGACCATATCTTAAATCCAAAAACCAGGAACAAGCAGTCCCAGCTGTTTATCTGGGCAGAACTCTCAATGGCATGGCCCTCTTCTCCTGGGGTGTGTACTCACAGGGTTTCTCTTCTCTGTTGCAAAGTAGGGCATTTATAGCTATCACCCACAGACCCTGATAAGCAGTTGACCTCTCCAGGAGATCAGCCATGGTAAAATCTTTTCCCAGCTCTTTTGGACACTTTATGCTATTTAAGTAATAAAGCAATCATTTGCTGAAACTTTATGTTGTATCTGAGCCTGTGTTTCCATGATGCTCCTTAAAGAAACTCATTCCACATATTTTGTCTGAGCAAGCAACATGCACAGGGAAGCATGAAGGGGTTGATACCACTCTTTTAGATGCTTGAGAAACATTAATCAAAGAAACTAGCAAAGACCCCAATCTTCCTGAACTGGGTAGATTCACGCAATAAACATACATAATAAATAAGTAAAAAAATTTGATTGTGTCAGTGAAAGAAATATCTGAGATTCCTTCTGTAAAGCCTAAAGAGCGTTTTATTGAGCAAGAGTGCATGCATGCAGAGCAACACCAAACAGAGAGTTTCTGTTGCTCAAAGGGTTAAGCTGTAGAAGCAGCTTATATGGCTGTTCAGGAAGGGGAAATGAGGGGGGTGTATGGGCTAATCAATATGAAGTGTCCTTGGGCAACAGTTGGTACATCAGTAAACTGCAGGAGCAGGATATTTGTGTAAGATAAGGGTCATTTGGTGGAACATTTGGTGGGACTGTCAGCAGACTTTCTGCTTTCTGCTGTCCTTAACTCAATTGTTACATTTTCCTTTTGTCCTCACAGTGGCAGGGGTCTTTATTGCTACTGCAAAGGATCATTGGTATATCAGCTTACTTTTGTTGACTTCCTTTCCTTCTTCATAGCTCCCTGAATAAAATGGAAGCTCAAGCAAATCAAGGTGGTTAGTAAGTCATTTACCATTCCAGTTTCACAATTGTTAATAGTGAAAATGCTATGGAAAAAGAAAGTAAAAAGCATAGATCAGGCTAAAGATTATCTAGAATCTTCCAGTGGTGACAGAGTGTAGGATGACTCTGGAAGGTTAGACTTGCTCATTAATGTGGTGAATCTTAAGCAAAGGATTTAATGAGCTCTGTCAATTTGCTAAGTAGTTTTCTGGGATTGAAAATTTCTGGATATAAAAAATAATGCTACACAGTAAGCTCTATGTAGATAATCTTGTCATCTAAAAGGAAGAATAGTTTTGGCTCTTTTTTCCATTCTTTTTAACTTTCATTTATTTTTCTTTGTCTGCTTCATTATGGCTAAACCTTTCAGTATAATATTGAAATTATGCAGTGATAGAGTGATGGTAAGCATCGTTATCATTCACCTCACTTTACAGACTATGCTGATAAGATTTTTTTAATTAACTATAATGCTATATAGTTGATATACCATAAAGTTTCATAGTGCTTTCTTAATTAACTTTTTTACTATGTTCAAACACTCAGTATACTGAATATTACACAAAATGACATTTTATCATATATAGCTTCATTTTTATCACTAAATGCTATGCACGTTTTCTCAAATATCCACAATTCCAATAGCAACTTAACAATTTTCAAGTCAAAAAGTGCTTTTTGTCTCATGCCAAGTCCAAATTCAAATTTACTAATTACACCAAAATGCAAACTTGTTTAAGGTTTAATTTTAAAATAATAATCGAAATGATGTCCACATATAACATATGATCTTATGCCTAGTAAGGAAATTGATGTTTTTTTAAAATTAGATGACACTTATCAGGAAAGAAAGTTTTTATATTCATAGTTTGATATAGATAATATTTAATCATGTATCCATTTTGTAAAATAAATGTTTTACAAGTGGTGAAGTTATTAGGTTGTATTTTCCTTAATTTTTTTATCTGGTCAACTAAAATTAATAGGATTTTTTATGTTAATTCATCTTTGAGTTAAAGTTAAATTAATCATGATATATTTGTTTGGTTAATGTTTTGTTTGGCTCTTTTGAATCTATATCAATGAACAAAGTTCCTTATAATCTTCATTTCTCATATTTTGGTTATGTTTGGTCTTAGTGTTACTAACTTAGAATACTAGCTTACAACAATTTCTGTTTTTCTTTGCTATAAGAGTGTTTGCGTAAGTTGGAACTAATTCGATTTTATATTTTTAAATTAATATAAAAGCAAAAATGAACACATTATCATGTTTCGTATTGTATGTTCAAATGGTTAATGTAATTTTACTATTTCCTTTTTAATTATGGAACATTGGGAGGTGATTTATAAGAAACCATAGTGTATATATGAGTTATCTATTGATGTTTAACAATTTACCACAAAAGGAAAAATCTTAAATTCACATGTATTTATTATCTTTTTGTTTCTTTAAGGTCAGTAATGATGCCATCATTTTTATTTCTGATTTTAGTGATTTGCACATTTTCTATTTTTTTGTCAGTCTAACTAAAATTTGTCATCTTTATCTTTTCAAAGAACCAACTTTTAGTTTCATTCATTCTCTCTGTTTTTCTGTTCTCAATTCCATTTATCTATGTACTAATGCTAATTATGTATTTCTGCTAACTTTGGGTTTACTTGCTCTTCTTTTCCTGGTGTCTTTAGATGTGAACTAAAGTTACTGATTTGAGACCTTTCTTCCATTTTTTATAATTGTTCATCACTATAAATTTCCCTGTGATTACTGCCTTTGTTAAATTCAAGAAACTTTGAATGTTGTGTTTTCATTTTCATTTTCATTTCATTTTCATTTCATTTTCATTTCTAACTGTTTCCTAATTTCCCTTTGATTTTTTCTTTTATCCACTGGTTGTTTAAGAGAGTGCCCAAAGTGAACATAGATTCAATGCAAGCCCTATAAAAAACCTGTAGCCCTTCTTTCAGAAATTGAAAAGCTGGGCACTGAATAACCAAAACAATTTTGATAAAGAAGAACAAAGCTGAAGGATTCATACACCCTGATTTCAAAACTCCCTTCAAAACTATGGAAATCAAAATGGTGTTGTACTGGGGTAAAGATAGGCATATAGAACAATGGAAGGAATTGGAAGTCTAAAAATAGATAGACTCAAATATATATGACCAACTGATTTTCAAAAAAAGTGCTCAGTACATGCAATGAGGAAAGAAGGAAAAGAGTAATCTCCTCAGCAAATGGTTTGGGAAAGCTAAGTAACCACTCACAAAAGAGTAAAAGTGGTCCCCTGTCTCAGATCATTTATAAAACTTAACTCAAAATACACCAAAGACCCAAATATAAGAGTTAAATCATAACATTCTTGGGTGATAACATACAGGCAAATCTTCATGAATGATATTTATCAGGTGATGGAAAGAGGAAGGAAGTTGAATGGTAGGTATAGGTGTTTGTAACTTTTGTAAATTTTTATATTGAAAAAACCCAGCGCACTGCACACATATCAAGACTCCATGGACTCTCTCAAATCTTTGTCTTTTAAAAAGTGCCCCCAAATCTAGAATTCTTTTCCATACCATCTATTAATCTGTAATTCATTTCTCAATATTTTGTAAACACATATCCTTCTTTCTCAGGTCCCTATAGATATCTCCAAATAAAATGAAATTCTCTCCTCCTCATCTGTTATTGCATACTGCAGGAAACTGTCTTGCAAAGTCTTGAGGGGATCTGTCCAACAGAGCCCGCGATGGCGCAATGAAATTACTCTGAACACAGAGGTTGAGAGCTGTCAGGGGGAGAACAGCTAAAGAAGCTACCCTCTCGAGCTGATCCCCAGCACAGTTTTTATTCAGGATTTTTTCACAGTCAAAGTCAGGATGAATGGCAGGTATAGGGCATGTGAGGGATGTAAATAATCTCATAAGTATTCCTGGCTGATGATGGGGAAGCAAGATTACAGAAACATTTAGTGATATACTTAGGAGATAAGGTGGAAGATAAGGGAGATAAGATAAGCAGAAGTGATGATATCTCTGTGTGGGCAGACAAAACAGGCCTCCAAGCTATTTCTTAGATGTAAAGATCAGAGGGTTCCCACAGAATACTGTTTGTGTCCCTTTAAACTTCTATGATAATCCTTCTTGTGCTAAGTCTCTCAATTGATGATAATGCAAAAATCTATTAAGAATTTTGTACCACTGAATAGATTATATTCTGATTTTTATCACTAAAAGAGTGGTTGATGAAATTTAGACTGCTTTTTTTCCACTTCCAAAATTAACATTTTTATTAAATCAAACTATAACTCCTGTTTCAGCATGAGACTTCATGGAAAAATAAGTAAATAATATATAAATATACATTAAAGTATTATACATATGTTTCTATCTATTTTCCTTCAAGTCAAATTGTAAAACAGGAGTTATAGATACCTTAAATACAGACACAAACACACACACATACATATTTTTTGCCTAATGCTTTAGACGTGTATTAATTTCTAATAATAATGACTAAAAAAGAAAATTTTAACAGATGAAATCCTAATATTATATATAGTGGAAAATTATCCTTTGGTGCAAAATTGTACTTATATGAAATTTAATCTTAAATATTTTATTTAGGATTCACAACCTGTTTCAAACTTTTCCAAAACTTGAAATGGAATTATATGTTATTACTTTTTAGCTACTAATAGTCAGAAAGAAACTTTCATCCTCAATTACAGAAAATTAATTTGTCTTAGGGGTCTAATATCCATTTCTTCACTAACTTTGACAGGATATATCTGTCTCTTTCTCTCTCTCTCTTATCTATCTATCTATCTATCTATCTATCTATCTATCTATCTATCTATCTCTTTACCTACCTACCTACCTATCATCTATTTGTTCTACCTACCTACATATCTATCAAGATTTTATGGGATTAGGAAATATGGAGAACTATTTAGTACCTGTATCTAAAGAAGTATATATTGATAATGGTCTATGCTAAAGGCATATATACTGTTAATGATCTATGCTTTTTATTAATAGAAAAGTATATGGTCAACCCTTATCAAGTTAAGTAATGACAAATGATATAGTTAAGTTTCAAATGAATATATTTACATTTTCTTTAAATTATATGGTACTTTTCCAAATGTTTCCTAGAACAGCTGCAAGTTAGAGAAGGGAATTTTTGTTGAAAATCTATAAAAATTACAAAATTGCATCTATTTTGTGTGGTAGGTGATATATCATGTCAATATTTGTAAACAGTTCCTACAAATAAAATGGGAAACATTTTATTCCTAAACAAAATTCAAACCACAATTTTACTCTTCAAAATATTTATTTTTGAAGAAACTGTGATTTACAATATTGTTAAAAAGAAGGGAGGGTCAAAAAATACATGACAAAAAAATTTCAAAAGCCCTGGGAAATATATTAAGACACATGCTTGTAAATTGTTAGAAAAAAAACAAAGGAGAATGGATAAAGCCATATTGATTTGAAAAGGTCATTTTGATTTGAAAAAGCAATTTTTGATATGAAAAGGCTACCAAAAATCACGTTTATTTTTAAATTTGCCATTATTAAACTTCTAATTCTTGACACTATATCTTTTCATTTGCTTGTGAAAAATATAATCCTCCTGGCCATGCACACAAAGGTGCGCATCACCTGTTGATTCCATAGGCTGTAAATGAAGGGTTTCAGCATGGAGACTACTGAGGAGTTTAGCACAACTACTCCTTTGCTGAGAGACACCCTTTCTTTTGCTGAGGGTTTAATGTACTTGAAAATGCAGCTGCTGTAAGAGATGGATATGACAATCTTTTGAGAATAACATGTTTGTAGATGGTAATATAATGGTCAAAAGACATGGCAGCCAGAAGGTAAAATTCAGCAACCCCAAAGAGATTGATAAAACCAAAAACTGAGCCATGCAATCATTAAAGGAAATGGCTTTATCTCCTGTTATAATGGTGCCCAGGAACTTGGGTATACTGACGTTTGTGAAGGAAACGTCTAATAAGGAGAAATTCTTGAGGAAGAAATACCTGGGGATCTGGAGGTGGGCATCCACCAAAGTAAGGGTGATAATAGTCAGGTTCCCAGTGATGCTGAGCAGGTAGGTGATGAACAGAAAGACAAACATCACAGCCTGAAGCTTTGGATCATCTGACAATCCCAGCAGGATAAACTCTCTTACTTCTGTGTAGTTTCTCATTCTTCAGTTGCTTGTTTGTGTTATTCCTATGGAAGACAGCACAAAGAGATTTGAAAGATGAGTGGATTAACAAATTTCTTGCTTGTGATATTGGCCTAATGCAGAACCTTGCATCATAAGACATGGCAGTTAGAAGAAAAAATTCAGACACTCTCATGTAGATAAAGAAAAGTAATTCAACTAAAAAAGTGTTGTAAGAAATATTATTGAGTTTAGTAATGATTGCTCCACAAATCTGGGGATTGAAACTGGTGAATGTAACTTATAAGAAGGAGAAATTCTCGAGGAAGTAATACATAGGAGTCTTTAGACAAGAATCCATCCTGTTGAAGATGATCATTGTCAGGTTTCCAGAGACTCTTAATACCTAAGCCATAAATAAAAAGATAAAAATCACAATGAAAAGTTCCATGTTGTCTGATAGGCCTAAGAGCACAAACTCTGTAATCATAGTGCAGTTTCTCATGCTGATTTTTTTTTCCTAGGGTGAAAACAAAAGAAAAATAATAAGTTGATCATAAGGAATTAGAGATTCGAATATTGGTATTGATAACACCAGTGAAATGAAGCAATGACATGTTAATCCTTTATGCATTTTCTAATATCTCTCACTCCTATTAAAGCAGAAAAATTTCACACATCCTCTATTGAAAGAGAAACATGTATCCACAGATCTAATACTAAAGTCATCTTATCAGGACTGTACATATAACTTTGACAAATAACCTAATTTACAACATTTGTAATGCATCTTTGAATTATAGGCTTACACATAAATATATATGAATTATTTCTGTAGTTTACATATTAAGACATTGTTTTCCAGTTTCCAAGATTGTGTGTTTATAAGACTGAAATATCTAATTTTGTGTATTCATTCTGGTGCCCTTTACAAACTTTATTATCATACAGGTGTTTCAAATAGATTAAGTAGGATTTTAAATTTGGGTTTGTGTGACTGTCTGGTATGCCACAGATGGGGAGCCAGAAGCAATAATGCACAAAATAAGATAGCTTAATAATTACAGTTCCCTGAGGGAGAGTGAGGTACCATGAGCAAACATGGGAAGCAGGTAGGGAGCACATAAGCATAAAATATTCTGCAATTTTCTTTTTTTCAGTTAATAATATGCAATGGATATTATCCCTTGCCAAGTGATCTAGATATAAATCATTGTCTTGTAACAATTTCAAAATATATCAGAGGTGGCTTGTATATAATGAGAAATTACCAGTTGATTAAGAGTTAGGGAATTAAGTTGTTACCAATTTCACATCATTATTTACAATGCTATAATGAATCCTTATGCATTCATTTGCATATGTGCAAGTATTTGTATAACATAGATGTGAGTTTTACATTTTGAGAGATACTTAAAAATAGGGGCATATGGAAATCCCTACATTTTTTGTGTAACATTTGTGTAATCTAAGTAGCCATCAAAAATAAAAAATATATGTTAAAAAAATACCCCTCCTACCGGAAAAAACTAGTCTTTTTTGTCACATCCTAATCACCATGGAATGATATCAGTCATTTAAAAAGTGTACATTCAGAGAGACAAACAATTATACTACAATTTATTTAATGATAAAAGCCCTATAACTTAGTGATCAGTTTTGAAGTTAAAGAGAGTCAATGTCTCTGTAAATTTGCAAATTTTTTTAGACTTTCAAAACATCAGTTTTCCCATGTGCAACAAATTGTCTGTTGTAAAGATTAAATGTGATACTATGTAAAAGTGCTTAGCACATTAATTAGGCTATAGTAAGTCCTTAATGCATTACAGATATCTCTTTTTATATGTTCATATTATCCATTTAATATTGTACTTAAACATCTCTTTAATTTTTGTATTTCTTATGCATGAATAATGTTTGTTTAGTTTCCACTGAGTTAATTGTCTTCTTGTTTATAAATAGGAGACAAACTTGTTTTTTATATATATACACTTGGTGTGTCTTATCTGTTGCAACATGTTTTCAGAGCCTATCCTTATCTTTTATTATTTTTACAGTGTGGTTTATCTCAAAATGGTTTTAGTAGAATATTTTTAATTCTTGGGGACCTGTTCTTTTTAGAAAGGTCTTCCCAGCATAACTCAGTAAATATCAGCCTTAATTTATATCGTTATGGTTTTTCTTTTTACATTTAGAACTTTCTTTAACCCATCCTGAGTGTATTATTGTTTATGTGAGATATAGATTGAATTCTGTTGCCTTCCCAATGTGAAACCATGGGCAATCTAAAACCAGTTTGTAGGAATGTCCTCTGCTCTTGGAACCTTAACTTTCCTGAGTTTGTTTCACAGGCAATCAAACTGTTCACAGGTTATAAACCAAACCATGGGCAAAAACAAAAATTCTTATCCCTAGATAATCCCTGCGACACTAAGAACTCACCCTTCTTGGAAATAAAGGTTATGAGATGAGCTGACATCAAAAGCAAATAAAAAATGAGGAGTCTTTCAATAAGGAAGATCTGATCTGCCAGCATATTTCTACAATATGTAGATAATTCTATAAACAACCAATCAGAATATGCTAACCCAAATCCCCATCACTGTCCCCACCTTCCTTGTTCCCTTCCCATAAAAACTGTAATTCTCAGATTGGGGAAACAGGTTTGAGCTTAATTCCTGTCTCTTTGAGGGTCAACCTTGCAATTAAACTCTCTTTTCTCAAAATGCTGCTATTACATTATTGGATTCTGTGTGCACTGGGCACCCAGCCCATCACTCCATAACAAATGAGTTACCAATTGCCCTAACATCGTTAGTCCAGAGACAAAATACGGGTTTGGGCAGTAAGTTACCAAGAGTACCAATGATGCGTTATCGTCTGTTAGTAATATTTCTGGTCTAGAGTTCTCTCCAATAAGGTCCAGTTGCAATCTTTCAGATGGAAACAGAGCTGATTTTACTGAAATACAACCTCGATCTGAGAAACTGTTTAATATCACAGGGATTATCTTCACCTCAATATGATGACAAAATCAAATCAATCTTAGAAACATCTTTCCTGAACTCTGAACTGTTTTAACTCATATGGCACCCATAATGATGCATTACAAATGGAAATATTATCCTCTCACTTTTCAAAAAGGAAAAACATACCTTATCAGTTCCCTCAATATACAGTATTCAATTGTAAAAGGCAAAAGGCCCTGTTAAAATTTGATCTCCTCTTACCTTTTCAGACTTACTTCATAGCATCTTTTCTTCACATTCCTCTGCTCTTTGCTTGTTGTTTATTTTTGCATGTTGTTTGTGGTTTTTAAAAATAACCTGACATTTTGTTTTCACCCTCAGGAATTCACATATGCCTACTGCCAAGAAATGGTAGTTTCTTAAGCACCTTCTTTCACTTTTATTCACCTTTCACTTCTATAATTATGTTTACTCTTAGAATTCTCTGATACTCTGATTATCTCAAACTTACATGTTTCTAGAATGCCATGTGCTGTTTCTTTGTAGTACTAATTATATTTTGAGAAATAACCAGGAGTCATCCTTCCTCAAATGTAAGTATCCACAAGGTTATGTGATAAATGTGGTTATTGAAATTTAAATATGAATTAATTAAATTAAATTAAAATTAAATAAGGGAAAAATAAGTTCTCAATCACATTAACCACATCTCAAATCTGCAATAACCGAACATTTCTATTTACTACTGTATCAGATAGCACATTTTACAGATCTTTGCCATTGTCACAGAACATAGTCTTGGTAAGCTTGATGAAGCAAAAATTTCTCCTTTTCATTGCTCTTCAGGAACTAGACAAGTGCATGGCATCTTTTCCATAATTTTTTGCTCCGACCTCATCACATCTTTCAGCACTGCTGATAATTGATAAGCTTTTTCAATCATACAGGTACACAGATACACACAAACCTACACTTTCTTTTAATGTTCCATATAAAATCTTGTAATCTTTGAAATATTATCTCTGAAGCACCAAGATCAGGTTCTCTGTTCTCCCAAAAATTTGCATTATATCTTACTCCTTTGAAATTATTTGTACATGCAATTTATTGCAATGCCTGTTTTAACCTTGAGGAAATGGGCCTTGGCTAATTCAACAAATCGTGTTGGAAAAACTGGATGTCCACATGCAGAAGAATGAAGAGGGTTCACTACCCCATACTATACACAAAAATCACCTCAAGATAGATCATATATAAGAGCTAGAATTATAAAACTTCTAGGAAAAAAGTGTGAGGCAGTGGTTTTTTCAGACTACACACAAAGCACAAGTAACAAAATAAAAAAGAGATAAATGAAACCTCATCAAAATTTTAAAAATGTGTGCACCAAAGAATTTATCATGAAACTAAAAACAAAAAATACTTAATGGGTGAAAATATTTGGAAACTGTGTATTCGATAAGAGTTGGATAGACAGTTCTCCAAAGAATATTAACAAATAACCAAAAGGGTATTAGGAAAAGGTAAATCAAAATCACAATGAGATATGATTTCACACCCACTAGCATGGCTACTACTTTTTTCCTTTTACTATTATTTTTTTTAAAGGAGTTTAAGATTATACCCTTTCCCTTTCCCACACTTTCCCACATTAACAACATCTTTCATTAGTGTGATACATTTGTTACAGTTGATGAAGCACTGTTACTAACCATCATCTATAGTTTACATTATAGTTTAGACTTTGCACTGCACAATTTAATAGGTTTTGATAAAATGTATAATGGATTGTACCCATCATTGCAATATCATGCAGAATGATACCAATGTCACAAAAATGCTCCATGTTACACCTATTCTTCCCTATCTCTCTCCTAAGACTCTGGTGGCCACTGCCTTTATATAAATGATACAAGGTCTTCCATTGCTAGAATAATAATATGTCTACTTTAGTTCATAGTTGTGTTTCCCCCTTATGTTTGCTCGTTGTTCAGTCTTGAAGATTTGGGGATGGTGATACCTACTCTGTTTCTGATTGAGAGGGGGCTTAGATCCCATGGGGCAAATGGATGGAACTGTCTTGCTTGCAGTTATAGATACTCTCTGTTTTTTGGAATGGGCATTTTCCATCAACATCCTTTTGTTAGTTGTCCTGGGTGAATCCAAAGAACTTGAGAGTAGGTGTTGCAGCTCTTCTGAGATTTATGGCTCAACTGATGTATGAATATACTGAAGATTTAAGTCTCTGCGACATATATTTAATGAGTATAGTGCTAATTACAAATTCAAATAAAAGGGGAAGAAGAGTTATTTGTAGGGAAATTATAAATGAGTCTAACTCTATTACATTGGGGATCATATATTCCAAAGTAAGGCCCACTGTCAGGATGTGAAATTCCTTACATTGTCTGCCCTACCTATAGTGTCTAGATGCCTCCAGAGCCCTCAGGAGCCCTGGTGTTTGAGGCACTGTTTCTGTGGCAGTCAATGAGATCCTGATGAGACATGCATAAACATAACTTCTGGAATGATCTCTCAACTCACCTTGAACTCTCTTAGCCATAAAATCTCATTTGTATTTACCATTTCCCCCTTTGAGTCAAAGTCTTTTTCCAAACGCATCACTAGTTGGTGCTTGGTAATAATCCCTCTGTGACAGGGAAGCTCATCCCCAGGAGTCATTTACCATGCTGGGTGGAAGGTAGTGCTTTTATATGGTGATTTTGGCTTAGAGGGAGGCAACATTTGAAGAACAATGAGGCTTTCAGGAGGTAACTCTTAGGCAATATATAATACTAGGATAGGTTTCAGTTTCACAAGAACAAGGTTCATAAGTCCAACATCAATATTAAGGGCATGGCGTGTTGGTCTGACCTCCTTCACTAGACAGTGTCCATTTACTCAAATAATTCTTGCTGTTCTTTTAGAGAATGTAGCAGGATTGCTAAGTTGAGAATACAATATTCTTTTGGTTATTATATGGGTTTCCACCCACTAAGACAATGCCCCATGACCACTTGAACATATTCATTTGCCATAGAGGCATGTCTTAGGTGCACACCTCCCCACATATCCTCTTATCACAGCCCCAGTGTCTTTTTTTTATTCACTTTATTTTGAGAAGCTTTAGTTTTCAGAAAAGTTATATAGAAAATACAGGTGATTCCCATACACCCCACTCCCTGTCCCACACTCATCATCCTCTACCAATAACATCCAACATGAGTATGGTACATTTGTTACAATCAATGAACAAATATTGTCACATTGCTCCTAACCATGGTCAGTCATTTACATTATGGTTTACCTTTTGCACCATATACTTTTATAGGCTCTGACAAAATGTATAATGACTGTATACATAATTGCAAGAACATGCAAAAAACTCCAATACACCAAAGATGCCCAATGTTCCACCTATTCTTCCTTTTCCCTCCCCTGGGAACCTATGGCAACCACTAAGTTTCAATTTTAAAGAATAAGTTTCATAGTTACATGCATTAATATTAAGGGCATGGCATACTGGTGTGCTTTCTTTTTTTAGGCAGTGCCTACATACTGGAGATGTTCTTGACCCTCTATTTGAGAACACAGCAGGACTCCCCAGAATGAGAGTTTAATATTTTCTTGTTTAGTGTATGGGTCTCCACCCACTGATATAACACACTATGACAAGATGAACACATTCATATTCAATAGAAGCATGCCTCAGGTACACCATCTCCCACATATCCCCTACCCACCCACCAACGCCCTGCACCAGTGACCCTCCACTGCCATATTTGCCAAAAAATAAAAGCATTCCCATCACTGTAGTTTCAACCACAGACCTACAAATCCTCAGAGTTCACCTAGCCTTCCTCCAGTCCACCCCTCAGTTCCATGGATAGTCCATACCAACCCCTCAACCTACTCACCCTCACATTCCAGCACTGTTTACCCCACTCATGTCACTACACCATTCTAATAGTCAGCCAAAGGGGTGCTGATTCAAAGTACCAGAAATCTGTTGGCTTTTATAAAGGGTATTTGGGGTAAAACCTTACAGTTACAAGTACCTAAAGTTTCAACTCAAGGTCAACTCTTCACCAAAGTCTTTTGCAACATGTTGAAGTAAGATGGTGGGCAACATCTGAGAGGCTTCAGCTTTCATCTCTCCTCTTAAGGCTCCATGGGCCCAGCTTCTGATCTCAGCTGTAGGCTGGAGGGCTCATTTCTTTCCAGTACTCCTCAGCTTCTCAGGGCTCTGGTCTCTTCAGCTGCCATCTATCAGGAAAATGGCTCATCTCTCTTCCTGAGGCCTTTGCCGTGTCTATGGAATTGTCTCTCTTCCTCTGTGTATTTTTTTTCATCTTCTTGATTTAGTGTCCATTTATATAGCCCGCCAAGGGGATAGGGACTCAACTCTCTGTGCTCTGATGATGTGTTTAATCAAAACCCTAATCTTGGTTTAATCAAGTAAACATAAAGCCTTTGAATTTAAATCAGTCAAAAGGTGCCATGTCCAGAGGAACAAACCAGTTTACAAACATAATCTATATGTCTTTTTGGAATTCATAAATAATATCACACTGCCACAATATTTATCACTCCTCTCCATTGCCAAACCATCTCCTTCCACATAAACATGGGTTTTCACTATTTCACCCCACCCTTCTCCCTTTCTGTCACCTGATAACCTATCTTCCAGATTCTAGCTCTGTGAGACTGCTCAGTAGGCTTAGTTCATATCAGTGAGGTAATGAAATATTTGTCCTTTTGTAACTGGCTTACTTCACTAAACATAAGGTCTTCAAGACTCATCCATGTTGTTGTGTGTGTCAGTACATCATTCCTTCCTACAGCTCAGTAATATTCCATTGTATGTATATATAACATTTTGCTTATTGATTCATCTATTGATGGACACTTGCGTGGCTTCCAACTTTTGGCAGTACTGAATAATGCCGTTATGCACATTGGTGTGCATATATCTGTTTGTGTCTCTGTTTTCAACTCTTCTGGATCTATACCCAGCAATGGGATTGCTGGATCATATGGCAATTCTATAGTTAACTGTCCTCCACAATGGTTGTACCAGTTTTCATCCTACATTCCCACCAGCATTGGATGAGTGTTCCCATTCCTCCACATCCTCTCCAACACTTGTAGTACTCTCTTCATTTAATACCTCTCAGTCTAATAGGTGTAAGTTGATATCTCATTGTAGTTTTGATTTGTGTTTCCCTAATAACTAGTGATGCTGAACATCTTTTCATGTGCTTTTTTTGTGTTAATTT
The DNA here is from genome assembly GCA_029593785.1 of Cabassous unicinctus. NCBI lineage: Eukaryota > Metazoa > Chordata > Mammalia > Cingulata > Chlamyphoridae > Cabassous > Cabassous unicinctus. The sequence goes on from JAQZBX010012011.1 coordinate 35,250, forward strand.
TTGTATAGGGCATAAGATGGTGATTCTCTCTCATTCTTTTGGATATGGATATCAAGTTCTCCCAGCACTATTGGTTGAAGAAGCCATTCTGTCCCAGTTGAGGAGGTTTAGTGGCCTTTCAACTGGAAGAAAAGTTGGTGATCCATTAGAAATTTTGGTACAGAATTACCATAGGACTTGGCAATCCCATTTCTAGGTATATACACAAGTAATTGAAAGCAGGGACTCAAACTGGTTCTTGCACAATGATATTCGTAGCAGTATTATTCACAACTGCCAAAAGATGGAAGCAACCCAATTGTCCATTAACCAATGAATAGAAAAATAAAATGTGGTATATATACTAATGAATTTCTGATACATGCAACAACATAGATAAATCTGAAGATTCACATTGTTTAGCAAAATAAGCCAGGATCAAAAGGACAAATTTTATAGTATGATCTCACTGATATGAAGTAATTAGAATAAGCAAATTTATAGTACCAGAAACTAGAATACAGTTTACCACAGACAAGGGAGAGGGAGGGAATGAAGAGTTAACACTTAAATTATACAGTATTCTTATTTGATTTGATGGAAAAGTTTTGGTAATGGATAATAGTGATGGTAGCACAAGATAGTGAAAGAAATTAACAGCACTGAATTCCATATTAGAATGTGATTATAAGAGGGAAATTCTTAGTTGAATATATGTTACTAGAATATTTTTTTAAAAAGGCAAAAAACCTAGGACTACACAACACAAACATTGAATCCTATTGTAAATGATGAATTATACTTAATAGTATATTTAAAAGATGTTCTTTCATGAATTTTAACACATGTACCACACTGATGCAAGGTGTTAGCAGTAGGGTTGTATACGGGAACTTTATATTTTATGCATGATTTTTTTGTAAACCTACAACTTCTCTAATAAAAATAATAATAATAATTAAAAATGTGGGTGAGTGTATACAAGAGTGGACAAAGGGGAGGGCCCAAGAAGAATCATTTTTACAACCTCCTTTTACTTATGTCCAGATAATACCAATATTCAACAGTTCGCCTCAGTTTGATCCCCAAAATATCTCTGGAGCCAAGTCCCTGAGCTACAGATTCACTTCACCGCTGCATCTTTTACTCACAAAATTGAAAGCATTAGCTCTCTAACTTGTCTTCTGACTTCAAACACCTTTAAAAAAATCCATCCTTAACACATTTTATAAGAGAATGGATATAAAATAAAATTCTGATCACATATATACTTAGAGTAAAAAAGAAAACCACACACCAACCATTTTCTCAGCATCACCAGCAATCAAAATCTCTATACTTCACTCCAGATAAATGAAAAGATTTTTTAGGGATTGGACCATTGGCTTTTTATTTAAATAATCTAACCGGGTGGTGATTCTTATTTGCACTAAATTATTAGATCTATAAACCTACCAGTTTAAATCCTAGCACATTTCAGGTCATATGAGCTTATTATGCTTGAAGTGTGACTGGTTTTCTTGCCTTGTTACATAGTATCCCAGCTGAGGCAACTTTGTCCCCCAACTGAGGCATCTTAGAGGACCCAGTGCACTCTGGGCTAGGAGTAAATTGAGAATTATTTTATACAGACTGTCTCATTTCATTTTCAATATACTTTATCAATTAGAACTACTATTATATTTACTTAACAGATGGGTAAACTTCACAGCTGAGAGTTTGAGAAACTTGACCAGGCTTATATGTAAGTCTTAATTTAAAATTTGGCTGGAGAGATCCAAATACTTGTGAGTGACACTTGACCTACCTCCAAATGTTCTTGTGCATGTTCTTATAATCATGTCTATAATATCCTTTTACTGTTTCTTTCTTATATATCACAAATGTCATAAGAATTATATTTTTGAACTGCATTCCTGACTCATCAAAATAGTTCAATGTTCATTAAGGTGATCACAGGATTTTGTATATAGCTCTATCCTAAGATGAATTACACTATTAAATCATTGTTGTATTCCTCCTTTGTCTGCCCCACTGGATGCTGTGTCATCCTACTTAGGGCAAAAATCATGTCTAATGTAGTGCCTGGGTAGATCTATAATAAATGGTTACTCAATTAAATAATTAACTGATTACTCTTACATTGAGCCACATAAAATTCCAAAAGTTATATTAATATATAATTAAATTAGTTTTTTTGTTTGTTTGTTGTTCCTGCAGGGAGAAGATTACTGTATCTTGGGGAGTAAATGAAATTTAAACTTTTATAGTACAAGTGAGTGCTTGTACTATAACACAGCAATGAGTGTTAATTATAAAAAGAAGTAGAAAAGAGATATTTGTTTAGAGTGTTATGAGAAAGTGAACTAATTGAAGCCTAGATGAAGTAAACTTAACAAAAAGAGGTAATGTTTTTTACTGTTTTATTCAAGGTTTAAAATTAAATTTATCCTCATTAAAAAAAAAAATCTTTTGGAGACTATCCTTGAAGGCTTGCTTCACTTGCTGGTTCCTAAGAGTATAAATGAAAGGGTTTAAGAAAGAGGCAACAGAGACAAAGATAACAGCTACTCCTTTGGATAAGGTCACTCCTTCCCTTGCTGATGGCTTAGTGTAAATGAAAACACAGCTACCATAAGTAAGGGAGACAACAACCATGTGGTAAGAACAAGTGGAAAAGGCCTTTGTTCTTTTCTGAGCTGAAGGGATTTTAAGAATGGTTTTGATAATATAACTGTAGGAAAGTATCACTAATAGCAATGTGACTGCAAGTATTACAACTGCTGAAGCAAATGAAGTCAATTCTAACACATGAGTGCCTGTGCAAGAAATCTGCAGGACAGGTGAAACATCACACATAAAATGGTCAATGACTCTGGAAGCACAGAATTCCAGTTGTAGTCCCATGACCAACAGTGGAAAGGTGATCAGAAAGCCAGCTGTCCATGAGCTGAGTACCATTTGGTAGCACACTTTGCTGCTCATTATGATTGGGTAATGCAGTTGTTTGCAGATGGCAACATAGCGGTCATAAGACATGGCAGCCAGGAGGTAAAATTCAGTAATTCTTAACAGGAGGAAAAAGAATAACTGAGATTGCACAAACATTGTAGGCAATGATTTTGTTTTTAGTCACTATGGTTATCAGGAACCTGGGAATACAGGTTGTTGTTAATGAGTTTTCCAAGAGGGAGAAATTTCAGAGCAAGAAATACATTGGAGTCTTGAAGCGGGGATCCAGCAGGGTGAAGAAGAGCATAAATAAGTTCCCATCAAGCTCAACCTGTAGTTGACAAAGAGAAACATAAAATGTACAATTTGCCATTACGGATCATCTGTCAGTCCCAGCAGAATGAATTCTATCTCTCTTGACACATTTTGCATTTCAGCTTTTAGTCCTACTAAATCAACAAAGAAAAATGACTCCAAAATCAGAAATAGGTTTTTTTAAAAATTACAAATATAGAAAGAAGGACATATTCAGAAATGTAAACTAGTATAAATAGTTTATCCTGTTTGACAAGGCAGATGATAGTTAAAATTACAGCTCCAATTAACCTACACATCTGCCAATTCACTCTTCCATTTAAGCCAAACTTATCTTTGTAAGAATACTAAGTTCTTTCTTTTCCCCATTTTGGACTTGAAAGGTAATTTAAATTATGGCTGATCACAACTAAATAAAGTGAATTCTGCTGGAATGTGCTAAATAGAGGGAACATAAGCATTCTTTGAAATACATTTTCTGTGAATGTTTAGTAAATTACTGTAATAAATTCTTATAACATCTAAACAATTTTGCCAGTCTCAATTTATAATGCTTATTCAAAAATCTTTACCTCATCAAAATACCTTTAAAATCAATAAAAAGATAGAAATATTGAGTTGTAGTTCTTAATAATATGTGATATTTTCTAATATATGCTATTAATTATTTTAACTCATAGCAGTGCTTCACTATTATCTTACTTCCTTTAATTATTGTTTTCTTGTTCCAAATACATCAGTCACCTCATAATTAGTTGCATTTAACCTCATCATTTGGAAATCTCTTCAAAATAGGGTTAATATTGTCCCAAGTCTAAGGGACTCAGAGAAAGAAATGTAGCTATAGAGAAAACAAAACAATTGTTTTCTGACTTGATTTTATGGAGTTTTCAGATTTATAAAATCTTAAGTAATAGTTATTTCTGGATGTACAGACCACGTTAAATAATTCTGTTTCTAATCTAAGTATGAGGTTGATTTTTAAAATTAGGAGGCAGAAATTTAATGAAATCCTCTTATTATTCAACTCATATGAAAGTGATACTGAGTAGTCATTTATGATCTTAATTACTTTGTTTTGGCAATCAAATTCATTGTTCTTAAATATATATGTAAGACTTTTTCTTTGCAGGTGAATGGATCCATTATTATTATTATTTTTCTTTTTTTGCCAAATTGCTGACTGAGTGAGTTATGTCTATTAGACTCTTCCCTTGTGCATAGAACCGTGGTGAGAGAGAAGGCTTTTCTCTTAATTTGAATGAAGATGGTGAAGTGCCATCCTGACAGTCATTGATTTATGTCAATTTCCCATATGACTTTTTTTTTTTTTGAGGTACTGAAGGACAGTGATTGAAACTGGGACCTCGTATGCTGAAAGCCACTGCTCAACCACTGAGCCATATCGGTTTCCCTGAGTTGGATTTTCCATTGATTTTACTTGTTGCTCATTTTTATTTTTTCAGGAAGCACCAGGAACCAAACCTGGGGCCTCCTATGTGGGTGGCAGGAGATCAACCACTTGAGCCACATCCACTCCCCCATATAAATTATTTTAAATTACTTTATTTCAAATTCCAAAAAAATAAAATAACAGAAAAAAGCAGTTCAACAAGTTATGGAAGCATTACTCCTAAGAAGTTCTGTCCAGTCACTTTTACCTCATCTAATTTCAAATACAAATTCAAATGTTCTTCTAGTGCTCAGAAAGATTCACAGATGAACACAGAATAATTTAACAGCATAGTCAAGGGTCTCCTTACTGATGAAAAATTGAAAAAGAAAAGGAAATGCTTAATCATAATCATATCTCCCAAATCCAAACCCCATATTCTTTTTTTGACTTTAGCATTAATATAGTACCAAATTTGCTTTGGCTACAAAAACATTACAATGTTGTTGTTTACTAAAGTTTATAAATTACATTAGTTATATTTTTCTTATGTATCACCACATAAAGAATGTCTTGTAGTAGAAGAACATTTCTGTATTTATATTATTAACCACAGTCCTTATCTCTTACACAAATCAATGTTATATAGTCTGATTATTATCCCCCAACTGCCCTCCAACTAACATTAATCTCCCTAGACTTCTCATTTCGGCTACAATCTTATCCATAAATCAGTAGTGTTTTGTTAAATTCATCATAATGGTCACCATCAAGTCCAACCATTATGAGGTATTTACATTTAACCATGTTAAACATTCTACATACATCCAACATTACCTTGCTCTTCTCATCCCACATTCCATCTCCCACCAACCTACCCTTCAGTTCTTGTATGATGTTTAAATACAGGCTATCTGTAAATACATTCCTTATTCATTTTCAATTGTTCCACTAGGTTATAAATTTATGCATCTCACTTGAATAAGAATTTCTTTCACACCTACAAAAAATAATTTATTAGTTTTCTCTGAATTTCTCTTTCTGCACTCTTTAATGTAAACAATATATCTTAATTATTTATAAGAATTTTGTTTGACTTGAATGATAGGTATTGAACAAAATCCAAAATGCTCTTATTTTCAAGTATTTTTGCCATTACTTTATAGGTAATAGTCCCCTATTTTTTTTCCATAGCTCTGGAAAACACATAGATGTTCTATATGTTTGAAGTGTTGATTAGGATAAATCTCAATATCGGAAGTGAGGGTAAATGGCAATTATTGTTCTATTCCTCAACTACATAAAGCATTTATCTATCGATATGTATATCTGCTGTATGATCTGTTCATCCTCTAATTTCCTGTACTCCCAATGGGGGAAAAAATCTTGAGGAGTCAAACAAGTTTTGATAATTTCATAAATCTAGATGACAAGTTTAGATGTTAGTTTCTTAAGAATCTTCAGAAAAGGTACTCACTATTTTTACTCTTCAAAATTTCCTGAAGGAGTACAGATGCATATAGTACAAATAATTGAGTCAATTATATGCATTATGTTCATTCCTATAATCAGGAAGTGTTGAGAACTGATCTCTATAAAGATAGAAACTACATGACTACTCAGATTTCAATATTTACCTGACTTATACTTATTAGATATTCATAAACTACAAGTAACTTATCATATGAAAGAATATTAATATCATTTCTCTAATAACAGCATTTTTATAATAAGAATAAAATATTAAATGATTAATATTTTCACTTTTATAATACTATAAAACATTTAATTATTTGAATGCAAAATGTAATTGCAGTACATTTCTTGAGAAATAGTCCAAGCTTAGAGGCAATCTGGAAATTATAGGCATTGTTAATATTTCCCACTTTCACTTATACTCACAAAAATTACAGTTTTTCATTTTGCTCACATAAAAGACTCAAGGAGGTTAACTGTTAA
>JAQZBX010012012.1:0-41860 GCA_029593785.1 Cabassous unicinctus
CTTTATTTTATTATAACCAGAGAAAGTGCTTTGTGTAATTTTAATTCTGTTGAATTCATTGAGATCTGCTTTGTGACCCAACATATGGTCTATCCTGGAGAAAGATCCATGAGCACTTGAAAAGAATGTACATCCTGCTGTTTTGGGATGCAATGTTCTGTATATGTCTATTGAGTTTAGTCCATTTACCATATTAATCAAGCTCTCTGTTACTTTATTGATCCTCTGCCCAGATGTTCTATCTAATGCTGAGAAAGATGTGTTAAAATTTCCAACTATTATTGTAAAGATGTCTGTTTCTCCCTTTAGTTTTGCCAGTGTTTGCATCATGTATCTTGGGGCATCCTAGTTAGATGCATATACATTTATGATTGTTATTTCTTTCTGGTGAATCATCCCTTTTATTAATATGTAATGTCCTTCTTTGTCATGAATAACAGTTTTGCTTTGAAAAACTGTATCATCTGATATAAGTATAGCTACCCCAGCATGGTTTTTTTTGGTTACAGCATGCATGGAATATCTTTTTCCAACCATTCATTTTCAATCTATTGGTATCCTTGTATCTAAGATGAGTCTGTTGCAGACAGCAAATAGATGGCTTATATTTTCTCACCCATTCCACCAGTCTATGTGTTTTGATTGGAGAGTTTAATTCATTAACATTCAAAGTTATTACTATAAAGGCAGTTCTTATTTCATCCATTTTGATCTTTAAGTTTTATCTGTATTTTATTTTTGACACTTTTAGTTACTGTTACTGATACAGTCTTCATTTCTAGACTCTCTTCCCTTTAGGCTGTAACATTCCCTTTAGTATTTCCTTCAAAGCTGGTCTTTTTCTTATAAACTCTTGCTTTTTCTGTTTACCTGTGAATATTCTAATCTTGTCCTCATATTTGAAAGATAATCTTGTTGGATATAAAATTCTTGACTGGCAGTTTTTTTCTTGCAGTATCTTAAATATATCATACCACTGCCTTCTTGTCTCCATGGTTTCTGATGAGAAAACAGCACTTAATCTTATTGTGTGTCCACAGGCACCCAACAGATCAGTTCCTGTATACTGAAAGTACCCGCCATTGTCTGGAGAGGCTGTGGAGACACCAGACCCCTCCTATCCTATTGGGGGTGGGGATGGATCCACAAGTACCCACAAGTCCAGGCTATGTGGGCCAAAAGGACTTGCAGTTACTCAGAGAGGCTGGGCAAACATAGTCTGTCTCTTGTCCTATTGGGGATGGGAGTGGAGCAACAGGTGCCCAACAGTCAGGTTTGTGCAGGCCAAAAGTGCCTGAAGTTGCACTGAGAGGCTGAGGCAGCACCAGCCCTGTCTTATTATATGGGGGCAGAGGTGGAGATGGACTCCAAGCACTCAACAAACCAGTTCGTATGGGCAGAAAACTACTGCCATTGCCCGGAGAGGCCGAGGATACCCAGCACCTCTCCTATCCTATTGGTGCATGTGGCCCCAGGTGTCTGACCATTCAGTCTGTTGCCAGCTCATTCAATTTTTGAAGCATTGGTTGTGCTATGTGCAGCCGGGCATTGTTGTGGAGAAGAATTGAACCCTTTCTGTTGACCAATGCCGGCTGCAGACGTTGCAATTTTCAGTTCATCTCTTCGATTTGCTGAGCATACTTCTCAGATGTAATGGTTTCATTGGGATTCAGAAAGCTTTAGTGGATCAGACCAGCAGCAGAGCACCAAACAGAGACCATGAACTTTTTTGGTGCAAGTTTGGCTTTGGGAAGTGCTTTGGAGCTTCAACTAGGTCCAACCACTGAGTTGGTCACCGCTCGTTGTTGTTTAAAATCCATTTTTTGTTACATGTCACAATCCAATCAAGAAATGGTTCGTTGTTGCTTAGAATAAGAGGAGACAACACTTCAAAATGACAATTTTTTATTTTCAGTCAGTTCATGAGGCACTCACTTATCGAGCTTTCCAATTTGCTTCAAATGCTGAACGACCATAGAATGGTTGGTGGTGAGGTCTTTGGCAAATTTTCGTGTAGTTGTAAGAGGATCAGCTTTGATCATTGTTCTCAATTGGTCGTTGTCAACTTCCAATGGCCAGCCACTATGCTCCCCATCTTCAAGGCTCTAGTCTCCTTTGCAAAACTTCTTTAACCATCACTGCACTGTACGTTCATTAGCAGATCCTGGCCAAATACATTGTTGATGATGCAGTTGTCTCTGCTGCTTTACGACCCATTTTGAACTCAAATAAGAAAATCACTCGAATTCGCTTTTTGTTTAACACCACTTCTATAATCCAAAATAAATATAAAATAAAGAGCAAGTAATAACTCATTAGCAAAAAAATATAAAGTGAGAAATGCACATTAAAATGATGTATAGCATAACCACATTTATTTAAGAATGTATTCCAATATCAAACAGCAAATTTCAACAATGCAAAATGCCAATTACTTTTGCACCAACCTAATAATATAGATTATATATCATTTTAGATATCACTTTTAAGTGAGTAAATCGCTCTACATGTAAGTGAAGCTGGGGAAAATTCTGATTTGTTGTTGTCCCAAGTACAAAGTTTGTAAATAATGTGACTGACTCACAGTTCTCTCTGCATTTCTCCTCTCAAGTTGCCTAAACTCTAGTTAAAGGGATTAAATACATGGTTTAAATGTTGTTCCTAAAAGAGACATTAATGGAGGAGAAAATATACTCACAGGATCTTTCCTGATTTTTCTGTTTTCAAATTTGGTATTCATTTTCATAATAATGAATTTAAGTGCTAATCAATGTTTACTATAGCAAATTAATTATTAATTTTACTTTGAAAGGCACAATGAACAATGTAGACATCAATGTAATAAGGAATACATTTGTGTAAAATAGGAAAGCCTGATAAATAGACTATGTAAAATGAAATGTCAAGAAATAAGAATAAATCAAAACATATTTACCATGATAAAAATCAGTGAACAAAATTTTCAACTTAATAGCAATTATGTGATGTTTAAATACGTAAAGCTAAAATAAAATGCCACCTGAAAGAGTGATATATAACTATAAATCAAACATGTATATGCTAAAAGCAACAAAATTAAAGTAGCATATAAATATTAACAATATTAATACAATACATTTACCACAAAGGAATTAAGGAAAAAATGAATGGGAGAGTGTGTAAATATTCTTGTTGAAAATTTAAAAATCCATCGAAAATTTTAAATAGTCATGAATAATTCTGCTTCAAAGGATAAAATATTGACATATATAAATGAAAATTCATTCAAAGTAGGAAAATTCCTAAAATGTAAATCATACTCATATCTGTTAGTTTTCTATCACTGCAACAAATTACAGTAAATTTATTGGTTTAAGAACACATGAATGTATTATCTAGTAGTTCTGAAGATCAGAAGTCCAAAATGGGTCCCAATGGGCTAAAATCAAGGACTCTACAAGGCTGTGTTCCTTTCTAGAGGCTCTAGGGAAAAGACCCTTTTCTTGCCTTTTCCAGCTCCGAGAGGCCACTTGCATTTCTTGTACCTTCAAAGATCATTCCTCTATCTTCAAAGCCAGCAATGCCCAGCCTTTCTCATGTCACCATGTCTCTGATTTTCACTTGTTATTTTACTCTTTCACTTATAAGGATCTGTTTTAAATCCCTAGGCTGCTTAAAGAAAATATCATTGCTCAGTTTGAGCAAAGGGAATTTATTAGCTTACAGTTTTGAGGCTGAGGAAATATCCAAATCAAGGCATCATCAAGATGATGCTTTCTTCCAGAAGACTGGCTGCCAGCAATCCTTTGTACTTCTGCAACATGGCAAGGCACATGGCGGTGTCAGCTTGTCTCTCCCTTCTCTTCTGGGTTTCATTAACTTCAGCTTCTTGCTTCCTTGGCTTTAAATTTGTCTTGCTTCCATTCATAAAGGACTCCAGTAATAGGATTAAGAACCATCCTGAATGAGGTGGGTCGCACCTGAGCTGAAGTAGCCTCATCAAAAGATCTTATTTACAATGGATGAATCCACAGGAATGGATTAGATTTAAGAACATGTTTTTCTGGGGTGCATACAGCTTCAAACCACCACAGGAACCTTGTGATAAGTTAGGCTGATTTGGATTACCCACAAAAATTGCCACATTTTAAGTTCAGGTGGTTAGCAATATAATTCTATCTTCAGCCTCAAATCTCTTTTGTCATGTAAGATAATATAGTCACAAGTCCTGGATATTAGGATTTGGAAATTTTGGGGGTTACATTATTTTGCCTAACACATAACATCTTTTTTGCATAAACATTCAGAACATTTACACACAAATAAGTGATGATAAAACTTTTTTTGAATAATATAAATATTACATTACAATAGGATAAAAGAATCAACAAGGGACCACTTTGTTTATAACTCTCATAAAAACAATTATTTATTAGGCACACAATATCTAAGTAAAATGAAAAGTACAATCACAATGTTCATATTATTTGAAGAAAATTGAATGATATTCAAATAATATTCAAAACAAAAAATATAAATGCCGTATATGTGTGTAGGTGTAACTAGTTGAAATTTAATTTTTAAACAATCTCTTTTTTAGTTATTCTAAGCTAAAGGTATTTGAAAAGTGAAATTACTATTTGTTATACATATATAAATATTAGAAATGAAATTGCAAAGACTCAGGTATTGACAAGGTACGAATGAGAAATTATATATATATATATATCTATTTATCAAACGAAAATAACATGTTCAAAAGGCAGATCCCAATATTTCCCTTTTAAAATCCACAGATATAATTAACAATAATAATAAAGTAAAACCACAAAAGTATACCAAAATCAATCAAACAGTGAAAGTGCAAAATGATGCAATAAATGTTTTGAAAATTGTGACAACAAAGAGATGTTAAATATATCTCCAAGAGGCAGCTGGATGTGTTAAACTTGTTGACCCACTTTCTTGATGTGCAAAAGGATTACAAAGATAGTTAGGTCAAATAAAAGGAATTTTTTTTTTAATTGTTGCTCCCAACATGGAAAGAATCAAGAAAAAAGGAAAAGTTCACTGCCTGGGGGAATGATATCAAAATCTTTAGAGTATGTTCTTTTTCCAGTTTTTGCCAGAATCAAGCAACCAACTAAAGCATCATGCTGGAGAATACCAGCCAAAGGAATAATGGAGAGTGAAGGCAGACAGATCATAAACAATCAGAGCTATTTATTTCAAAAAACAAATTAGAAAAGAGGAAAAGAAGAGGAACATGGAGAAGAGTAAAGAGAATGAAAATGTATTGAGGGAAGGGATTTGGGCTGTTTTGTTTTTTGCTCTATGTTAAGAACAGTGCCTGATACCTAGATTCACAAAAATATTTGTCAAAGGAATTAAGGAAAATAGGAATGCAATAGATTTCCTCCTTTCCCCTTGTATTTTAATAAAGTTATAGTTGAGTATACTTCAGAATTACCTGGCTCAAGGGATGTGTGGGATTGGAGATGGGAAAAGCAGCAATGCAGTATGCCAATCTTTAAAGGATTCTAAAACTTTATTCCAAAATATTGAAAAACTGTGTTATCTAATTAAGATTTTCACAGTAAAAATGTTTATGCAAAATGTAAATTGTTCCTGCTCCCAGTCAAATAAATAGCATTTACAAATATATAAATACAAACATATATTCTTTCACATACACAGTAGCTAGTGGCATCTGTAGGCATGCCAAAAATCCTTCAATAATCCAGACACAATAACTATCAGCTAAACTTCTGAATCTGAATGTTGCAAATTAGTATGCCAAAGGATGATTTAAATTTATTATTCTTATGTGAAAATTATTTAATATGTCTTCCCTCCAACAAATCATCTGCTTCAGAAAGTCACATAATAAATGTATTTATAAATGGCTAATTTAGATATGAAGTATAAAACAAATTTTCTTATTAGAAAATCAGCTTTTCCTGCCTCCACTTAAATAATCGTTTGAGAATGCTTGCCAATTTTTAGTCTCTTAAGGAGCTCATACATGCTCATTCACACTCTAAAGTTGGATGTGCAGATTCTTTTAAACTTAGAGAAACACAAAATCTACTTAATTTTTCATCTTCCATGACAGAGAATAGATAGAACAGTGTGATAAGCAATCTCTATTCCATTTGTTCTTTTAAATCTTGTCAAGTTCAGTGTTGTAAATGGTGCCAATAAAATGAACTACCTCTTTTTGTTATTTTTCTATGATTCTAGAATAAAGAGAATTTACTTTCACATTTGGTAGCTGACAAAAAGGTGAAGTAAAAAGTCTAATTTAAGTGAGTGTTAAATACCACTATTTGTAATGTAGATAAAAAGGGAGCATGCATGCTATGGCAGATGCAAGGAGTTAAGTGAACCAAAAGGCTATTGCTGGAAAATCATGCTGTGGAAAGTTTACAAGGATTGATCACTAAAGAATGGTGAATTATTTAGATTTTCAATAACTATATACAATAGAAATTGTTTGGAAATTATTTTAAAAATAAGAAATTCTAGCAAGGTGATGATATTTTTTGCATGACAAGCTGAAGGAAAAATCAAGAGGACATTTAGATAAGGATGAGATAGCAACTACAATAATTGTAGCACTATGATTTGGGCTGCTGCTAGTTTAGGCCTTGTAGATAAGGATTAATATGTGCCGTGGGAATGAAATGAAAACACTCTGAAGCTTAGTATTCTTTGGGGGAGGCCCCGTTTTTTGGAACTCCGTCAATATATATACAGTTAGCTATATCAGGGGGCGTGCCCAAGGATATGCTGTACCTGTAAGGGCTTAGAAAGTTTTGGGTTGTGCAGGAGACAATGGAGAGGCAGAAAGCTCTAAGTAACAGTGTAAAGTAAGAAAGTTCTTAATTGTTTTCAGCAGGAACTGATAACAGCAGCTTTTCCCCAAGCAGCAGTATTTCGCTTGTGCTGCAAAGCAGGTTTTAAACTGTTACAAAGATAGTTTCACCAAAGTGTTCCCACAAATATGAGTTTCTTTTAAAGCAAATTCCATTTGAGAAGATTACAGGAGAACAAAGTAGCATTGTTTGGCAGTTAGTGCATTCTAGAAATTAAAAGAAATGTCAGGCTCCTGATAAAATTTGGGAATTTGCAAAGAGGTGTTTAGTAGAATGTGTTGAAAGGGATGAGTTTACCAGAGGTTGCACTGAATTAAACAATGCCTAAATGCTGATAGACTAGGGGTAAGATTGTGCATGCTTCATCCTGATTGGTGATATAAAATGAACCATGGCTTTTATAGTGCAAACAGTTTGATGCAGCATACCTGAAACCCTGAAACACAAAGACCATATTGCCCTGAAAAAATCAAGCAATCTATGGGCTTTACAAATAGATGACCTAGTCCTTTGCTCCATCCATATCCTTCTCTGTCTCCTCCTCCTTCCTCCTCCTCCTCTTTTCCTCTTCCTCGTCTCTAGCTCTCACTCCTTGTCCTCCCTTTCTATCTTCTCCTTTCCCTCCTTCTCTTCCTCCTTCTTCTTCTAATTAAATCACACCTTTCTCCTTACTATGCAGTATTATTCTTTTGAATTTAGAGTTTCATTCATAAAAGGTGTTATACATATATTATAATATACTTATAATATACTAACAACATTATGATCTGAATCACAATAAAAATTTTATTATGTGTATCTCTGATATAACCTACAATAGACTAATTCAAGTTATCATGAGTCTAAAACTCTTTTCTTTAAAAACGTTGTATTTTTTTTCCTTCCAAGTCTGCCTACAATCTTTCAAGACTCTTTTTAAAAGTCTCTGATAGCATTTCCGAACTTGGCATAAAATATTACCTCTAATGAATTGGCCAGTGTTTTAAGTACATTATATCCATAAAATTTAAATATCTTAATATTTTTCAAAATAAATTACTTAGCTGAACAGAAAGCTATTGCTCAATCATGGCATGTTTTCTTTAATTCTTATGTACTTTAAATATTGTTTTTTTTTAAAGTGGAGTATGTTTTATTGATTTTTTTTCCACCAAAGCAGGTGTTTGCTTAATTAACATTTTTTGTTATTTTTCTCTTTTCAATTTCATTGATTTTCACTCCTATCTTTATTAATTCTTTCCTTCTATTTAATTTGGCTTCTTTTTCTTTTTTGTTTGGGGGGAACTTGAGGAGGAAGTTTGCATTATTGACTTGAGACATTTCCACTTTTTGAATGTATCCATTTGGTACTACAATTTCTGCTCTCAACAATGCTTTACCTGTGTCACACAAGTTTTGATATGGTTCATATTAATTTTCATTCAGGCATATATCTATTTTTAAATTTCCCTTGAAGCATCTGTGTTGACCCATAGATTATTTAAAAATATGTTTGGTTTTCAAGCCTTTGTAGATTTTCCTATTATCTTTCTCTTCTTGATCTCTAGTTTGACTTCATTGTGGTCAAAGAAAACACTTTGTATAATTTAAATTCTTTTAATTTTTTTAGGTTTTATTTATTTATTTATTTACTCAGAATCTTATTATATATTCCATGGGCATTGATAAGAATGGATATTCTCCTGTTGTTGAATGGAGAATTCTATAAATGTTGATTAGATCCTGTTGGTTGATGGATGGTGTGATGGTTAGGCTAATGTGTCAACTCGGCCAGGTAATTGTGTCCAGGTGTTTGGCCCAGCAAGCACTGGGCTAATTTTAATACAAGAACATCTATGGACTTTGGTCACCAGTGAGTTTACTGGGTGAATGGCTGATTACATCTGCATCAATCAGGGAGATTGCCATCAGCAATGGGTAATGCTTTTATCCAATCAATTGAATACCGTAAAAGGGGAAGTGATTTCAACACTCATAGAGAATTTCCCAGCTTGTCTTTGGACAGCCAACTTCTCCTAGAAACTCATCAAGGACATTTCATTGCACTTTCTTCGGAGCCCTTGGTTTGCAGCCTGCCTGTGGAACCTGGACTTGTGCATCCCCATGGTCACGTGAGAGACTCTTATAAAATTTCATATTATTGACAGATATCTCCTGTTGATTCTGTTTCCTGAGAGAACCCTGACTAATAAAAATGGTTTTCTTGTGATCTAAATACATGCTGATTTTTTTTTTAGAAACCTTGTTACAGTTTCATGCATCCCTTAGCCTCTGTTAATTCTTTTTTCAGTTTAGTTACTCCCTGTTGTTCAAATGAAGTAATTTTCATGATTCTATCTACTAGTTAATTGCTTCTTTTATCTGTCTTCTTCATTGTATTGATGTGCCCATCTACTGAGAATTCTTGGCTATTATATTTTTCAGTTCCAAAATTTCTCTTTGGCTCTATTTTATTTTTTTTTACTGAAGCATTTTATTGTGGCTACTTTATGATTTTGTCCAATAATTTTAACTTCTCTGTCACCTGAATTTTGGCATCTATCGACTTTTAATTTTTTTTCATTCAATTTAAGATAGTTCTTGTTCTTTGTATGATGAGTGATGTCTGATTGAAAGCTGGACTCTTTAAATATTATGTTATGACCATCTAGATCAGAGGTTATTAACCAGGGGTCTGTGAGCTTGAATTGAAATTCAAAAACACAATATTCTTGTGGGGACATGTTGGTGCGGGCGTGACATATTTACTAAATAATACACAGTATAGTATGGACTTAGTAAGGGGTCCATGGTTTCCAGCTGACTGGCAAAGAGGTCTGTGGAACAAAAAACATTAAGAACTCCTGATCTAGATCTTATTTAAACTTCTGTTTAATCTCATTACCTCCCATAAGATGCTGGCAGATAAGAAAAAGAAGGCATTGTCTCTTTACTCTCAGGCATTGACACTGAGATGTGGGCTTCTTTTTATTGTCGCATGGGGGTGAGAGTTCCAAGTTCTCACTAGGCCTCCCCTGATTCTTGCGTGTCTGAAAGTGATAGTAGTGCTTCCTTTTTTCTCCTTGTGAGTCTCCCATGACGCTATGGGATGGGTGCCCTCAGTATTATTGTACAGTGTTGAAAGCCTTGACTCTTCACTAGGCCTCCTGTGATACCACCTCAATGAAGAAAGGGAGAGCCACCTCATAACTGAAAGTGGGCAAGGAATACCATGTGTATTGGTAAGCCAAAGGGGTGCTGATGCAAAGTATACAGAAATCTCTTGGCTTTTATAAAGGGTATTTATTTGGGGTAGAAGCTTACGGTCACAAGGCCCTAAAGAACCCAACTCAAGGTACTATAAGAGGTACTTTCTCACCCAGAGTCAATGGCCACATGTTGAAGCAGAATGGCAAGCGATGTCTGTGAAGGTTCAGCCTTCCTCTTTCCTCTTACGGCTCCGTGGTCCCAGCTTCTTCTGATCTCAGCTGTAGGCTGGCATAAGGCTCATCATTCTCCCCAAGGCTCGTTTCTTTCTGAGGTCAGTTCTCACCACACAGTCAACTGTAGACTCTCAGGCTCATCTCTCTTCCGGGGGCCTTGTCTATAGAGAACTCTCTCTTCCTGCATATCTGCTTCTGTGTGTCTCCTTCGTGTGGGAGTCTGTTTTATCCCCACCAAAGGGTTGGGGTCTCAACCCTGCATGTCCTAGTCTTACTTTAATCAAGTAAAGGTGAAACCTCTGAATCTAATATGATCTTATATGCCCAGAGGAACAGACCAGTTTACAAACACAATCCAATATCTATTTTTGGAATTCATAAACAATACCAAACTGCTTCTCATATGTTCTCAACTGATACCACAGGGTTCTCTGATTCCATCCTGGAGGAGCGAGGTAGGTTAAAGAGCCTCATTACAGTTCTGTGGGCACTGACGTCTCATCTTTTAGGGGTGGCATGAGGGCTGGAGACTCAGTTTCTTCTGTGGTGTTTGGGTTGATATTTTCTAAAAGTTTTGTCTTGTTAGATTGCCCCTTTCATGGTTCTTTGAAATTTTTTTGACTTTTGTTTCACTGTTTTTGCCTTCACCCATCAGCATGACCAGGTTGCTTGCTTCTCCAACTCCAAGTCTGAATATACGAGACAATAAGGCACAGGGACTCACCACCATGTCATCTCAAGACATCTTGGTCCCTTGCCTGTCTGCCTTCTCTCCAGCCCTCAGAGTTTCCTTAGGTTTCTTTGTTTTATTTTTTTAATTATATGCATTCTCCAGAGTTTTTAGTTTTATTAGTAGAAGTAATAGGGAAAATCATTTTTACCCCATATTCCTGGATACTGAGCTAAATTTCCCTCTAAAACATGGTCTTTATTTTTCATTTCTACTAAAATGAAATTGCAAATTTATCTGGCAAATTTCCACAATTGAAAATATATATTTAATTTTTGTATTGTCATGCTTAAGCAAAAGTTCTCCTTATAAAATCTGCAAATTTAATATTGGCAGGATATAAAATTTCTCTTTATTTTATCAAGAACAGGTTACTAGTATGAAAGCATTACTATGAAACAAATATATGGTGAAAGATATTGTTTGATTCAAAAAAATTTTTTATATGTATCCAGTACATTTAATTGAGAAATGTATATATTTATTCATCTGTGTTTACTTATTAGTTTTTAATTAGTGTTTATATTTTCAATTATTAAATGTACAAAATAAAGTAAAAAAAAAAAGAACAGGCTACTAAATAATGTGTAAGAATGATTAAATCAAGCTAAGCTTTTTCTTCCTTCAGAATAAATACTTAGAAATAAATACTTATATAAAAATATTTATTTAAATATTAAATAAATACTTAGAAATAAATATTGAAATAATATGTTCCTGCATACCTTGAATCTAAGTAATCTAAACTATTTTTTCCTTAAATTCAATGAACCAAACTCCAGCTAATTTTTATCTTAGTGCATTTATCAATTAGATCTCTCTATATTAGCTGTTTTTAATATTTAAATTGGTAGTTCTAATTGTGGCAGTTTTATGTTGAGTAAGGAAATGCAAATTCTTTAAAACAATATATTAGCATAATAAGCAAGATAAACATCTTGAAAATTTGATTATTTTGCATAAATTTTATTTTATACATTTACCTCACTTGGAGGTATCATAATTGAAGTGGACACTATTGCATATTTCAAAATGTATTCTTTAACTGGAAATAGATGTTTTGAGGCCAAAATGATCTCTGTTATTAGGTGGTAGTTCAATTTCTTTATACCAGATAAGGTAAAACTGCTTTTGAATGTGACAAATTAAATAGAAATGCAAATCAAGACTTGAGACTGGAATTGATTTATTCATACTTGTTGGATAACAACTAATAATTCTTTGAAATTTAAGAGTTGTCTTTGACAAGAAAATAAAGTTAGAGTAATTAACAAACAAAATGATTGTATGAAACACTACTGAAGAGATTTTATATATATAAGTAGCATAAATATTTTAAGTGACATTATGCATTTTAATACCCACCTTTCATACATACTTAAAAATATGGACATTATAGGCACTTTCAGACTTTGTAAATTGATCCTGGTATTGGCTTGTAAAAATTTATTTTGTGGTCTGAACTTAAAATTCAATAATTTCATAGATTAAATCCTTTTCTAAATTGTTTCATTTCACATAGTTGAAATATTTGTTTATGGAAATCTGCTGAATGTAGTTTCTATCAGCTTATTTGTCAATCTGTCATATATAAATCCCCTGAGAGATTTTCAAATAATTTTGGAAGGTACATTTCAATAACTTTTAATACAGTTACTATGGTAAACTCACATTTTGGGTCATAATTTTTTTTAAAAAAGTATCTTGTGGAGTGGCTGAAAATGATGTGCTACAAATTGTTTGTGGGATCAATGGTGACCCGTGTGTTGGTTGGGTTACCATAACTCAATCTACTACACTGCCTCACTCATATTCACACCCATACTTTGACATCTCCACAGACTTTCAACCACTGACTTTACATCACAATCACTCACACATTCAAACCCAGTAACCCCCATATCTCATACAGATCCAACAATCACAGAAACACAGATACTGCTATTTATATACTGTTACTCACATTCCCATATTTTATTTCACATTCAATCCCTTACACTCAAACCCTTGCATTCAGGATTACTAATATCTCTTTGTCTAAATCCTTTACTCTCCCTCTGTGACCCCCTGCCCTTCCTTCTCCCTCTCTGACTGACACACACTCTTTCTCTTCCCTCAAGGTGGAGATGGCACCCATTCATCCCTAACACCCTACCCACACTTTTCTTCACCTTTTCCCTCACCACTCCCTCACAATCAGTTACCCAAGCCTGTAAACATATATCCATACAAATTCATTCTCTTCAATCTCTAACACACTCATCCCACAACTCTCTCTCTCACACACACATACAAGCAAAATGATGAAGGCAGGAGATATTCAACAAAAAAATAAAGAAAGGGAAAATCAAAACATCAATTAACAGACGTATGGGCATATATAGGGGTGGTGAGTTCACTGATGCAGCAATGAGCATGATGTTTGGCATTTTTATTTGGAAATGTATCCAGAAGGAAAAGAGGAAGAGCTTTAATTCATTCTACTTAAATTGTGGAAATACATAAATATTTTGGGGGTATTATTACTTTTTAAATACTTGTAAATAATCATAAGCCTCTCAATTTTATTAAAGCAATGATAACAGCAAGAAAAGTTCCCTTCAACCTGAATCCAAACTCTCTGTGCATTATACTCAAAATCCTCAAAATAATAATTACAAAAACTATCTGCAAATCCTTTGTGCTTCTAATTATCTCTTCAACCTACTTCAATCAGATTTATATGCTCTCTACTCCACATCTTCCCTAGCAAGTATCACCAATAATCTTTCAATTGATCATTTCAATGGGTTAATTCAGTCATCATTCTTAGCCCATTTTAGCATTTAGTACTTTTAGTGAACTCTTATTCTTTATTGGGATTCTTTGCAGAGACACTGGTTGTGATTCTTTTGTGTCATTTGTTATCTTCTATTTCACTTCTACTACCTATATCCTAAAAATAGGTTCCCCCATGAGCCCCTTTGCTTTTAAGGCTTCTCATTCATTTAATCCACTCATATGGATCCTATTACTCTCTCCTTAGACATCTTCCAAATTAATATTTTGAACCTAATTAAAATTGCATGTTCAATGGTACCAGACATTCTGAAAATATAATAATTCTATGTTGAGTTCATCTTACACTCTCCTATCCCTGCCATTTCTTCTAAGTTATGACAGAAGTTATTATTCTACTATCCTCTCACTCTAAAGCCAGGAGCCATTTCTCCTTCATTCTGAAAGCCTGTCCAACTGATAATTTTTTTTTTCTTTGGTTTCTCATATACACCTCTTTTTCTTTATGAGCACTGCACTAGACTTTTAGTATTGCTTACTTCAAATAACACAATACAGTCCTAAATATTATTTTTCTCTCCTTTTAATGAAATGCAATTATGCTTCTATCCATCCTTTTAAAATGCATTAAGATTAACACATTGCATATCAAATCATGTTTCTACCCTTCTCAGTGGCATAAACTCCATGTTATGATTTTACTTCTATCTATTTTTCTCATTTAGCTTCTTGCCATGCCAATTTATTTTCCTTTCTCTAGCTGTATAGAATTATGCAGCTTTGTAATACTTTGTATTGTTTCTGAACTCTCTGCTCAGTTACTTCTTTTCTTGGTATATCTTAGCCCTGTGTGGCAGTTTGAAGCTTTTGTGGACTCCAGACATCCTGTTCTTAAACCTAATCCATTCCTGAGCATGTAAATCTATTGTAGGTGGGGACCTTTTGATTAAATTACTTCAGTTAAGTGCATTTGATTAGGTTGCATGGCCCAAGGTGTATCTTAATCATCTTACTGGAGTCCTTTATAAACGTAGGAATATAAAGTCTCAGAAAAAAACTTTAGTAACAGGAAAAACTCCAAGAAGCCTGAAACCAATGAACCCAGGAGAGAGAAAAGCCACAGACAAACAGCTCCAAGCTGAGCACAATGAAGTCTGGAGGAGAGGGTAGAGACAACCAGATGCCATGTGCCTGATCACTCACAGCTGCAACTCTGGAAGAAAGCATCTTCTGATGATGCCTTGATATTGACACTTTAATGGTCTCAGAACTATAAGCTTTTAACAATAAATCTCCATTGTAAAAGCCAACTCATTTCTGGTCTATTGCTCCCAGCAACTTTTAGTAAATAAAAACACATGGTATATGCGACCATATAATCTCAGTAATTTTCAATTCCTCTGAGTTTGAGAAGATACATTTTACCATCAAAAGCGTAAGCAATATGAATTAGAAAACTGTGCTATTTTCTTTACTATTCTTAGTGTCTAGCACAGGTTTAAACACATAGCTGATGGTCAACAAATATGGGTTGAATAATCAAATGAGTTGATGCCCTGTGTAAGTCCTAGCTCTAGTTTATTCTGCCACTAAGTAAATTACTTAGCTTATGATATCTATATCTATTACTAAATTTATCTATCTATCTATCTATCTATCTATCTATCTATCTATCTATCTATCTATCTATCTATCTATCTACATAAAAAGATACCTGGAATCTAACACCAGGTATCTAACATATATCTAACACCAGGACAGTTAACTTGAAACTTAGGTAAATAGAATTCTATTACCAAGAATGTACAGCTATTTATCATTCACATATCAAGTATAATCATGTGAAAGGTATAACTGTAAATAGTGAGAAGATAAAATGTTTTAAATGTTTCATGAGACACAAATTCAAACAATGAGTTTATTCTGAAGTATGAGCAAAAATCAATGTCACCACGGCTAACCAAAGGACGTCTTTCTGGAACCTGTATGGATAAAGCTATTCTTCATACATTAGATTATCTAGTTCCATCTACACTCTTACACCATAACCAATAAATAGTACCATCAGTGGAGATGAAGCAATAGCATGTAGAAAACACATTTTTAGGTGGAACTGATCATAATTGCATATTTATAAGCAGGTGGCCATCAAATTGCTAAACAGAATCCAAACTAACTCAGAGAAAAGCAGAAAGTTTTACTTCAGCTATCCATACCTATATATAAGAAGTGTATCAAATACTTGGAATAATATGCACATGAACTTTTATTTAGTAATTCAGTACCGAAAATTGAAATATCATTGCTTATTTTAAATGAATTTCATTATTTTGCCATGAAGGAAATGAAAATAAGTACAATGGAAAATACTCATAAGATACTTTATAAAGTCTTTGCAATACTACCATATATGAACTATTTCAGCCAGCATGAATGTATATATTATACATACATTAAAAACAGATTTTTTATTTCAAAAAAATTTAGAAGCAAATTTTATTTATTTTTCTTTCTAACAGCACTTCATTTCTGAAAACTATTTTAAATTATTTACAAACATACATGATAGGAACATTTCAAATACACTACTAAGGTACCTGGAAAAATGTGAAGATAAAATACACACACACACACACACACACACACACGTACACATACAGTAAAGCAACAGTTTATTTTATTAGGTGAGGTTTAATCTATCATTTATTTTAAAAAAGAAAAGAAAATAGTTTACATAAATTACTGTGAATAAAAGATAAAATAATATTAATTACCAAAGCCCTGCAATCTGATGCTGAGCTATAAGAGCCATTTTTCCTCCAGAATTCACATGACGAAAACATTTTTTTATTGTAGAAAAGATGAGTTCCATAAGTTGTTAATTTTGATGATGCCCCCTAAAAGTCAGCATAATACTGTCTGCGTGTTACACAGGAAATTAGGATAGGTCCTTGGTCATCTGGAAACAATAATGCTGGATTCCTTTTTAATATCCACCAATAAAATAAATGCCATATGAAAGAAGTATTTAAAATGTCAAAAATCATACAGTTACAAGAACAAAAATATGATGCAATTATTGCTTATTATACACATTTAATGATATAATTTGAAAAATGCAATATAAAACAAAATGTCATATATATTCAAAATACAAACTATAAATGTAAAAAAAATTACAACACTTGTAACAAAAGGATAATAATTCTTATAACACAATAGATCATATAGTTAATATTAAATCAATAAAGATAGAATAATAAATTAATTCAAACATAAATAAGATATGAAAAAGGAGACACCTTTTAAGCACAGGGGAAATGCTCAATATCACATATATTTAAATACAGGCTTAAACAAAAAATCAATATGGTATTTATTATATAAGGAGTTTCCAATGTTGTTGGGAGAATGAATTGAGCAATATTTTAGATGGCAATTTTATATTATCTTTTTAAATGGAATATTTACATAGGTTTGAAACAAAAAAAGTCCAATTTTGAGTAAATTAAACCAGATGGCAAGTAAGAATTTTCATTTTCTGTTTTCTTTATTTCACAGTTGTATTTCAACTTTGCATACCATTTAGTTTTCAATATTTTTAACTTTTTATTTTGAAATACTTTCATACTTAAAGGAGAGTTACAAAAATAATATAAACCCCATTCAGAGAACTCCAACAACCCTCCCCCAGACACCCAGAACCACCAATTTTAACATTTTGCCACATACGCTGTATCAGTCTAACTAGCTATCATCTATTTATATCTGCCTGCCTATCATTTTAACAACCCATTTTCTGAACACTTGAGTGTAGGTTGTATACACCATGCTAGAACATTTACTATTTTCATATACATTTCCTAAGAACAAGGATATTCATAATGTAACCACTTTAAATGCCGTTTTCAAGTTCAAGAAATTTAATGTTGACATAAATCTTACAGTCTATATTCCAATATTTTCATATGTCCCCATAATGTCCTTTTGAGACTTTTATCCTCCCTTGATAAATCCCATCCAGGATGATTTATTGCCTGTTGCGTGACTTTAATATCGTTGTCACTTATTTGTGCTTTCTTACTTTTTTTTATAAATTGTGGAAACATATATACAACATAAACTTTCCCATCTCAACCACTCTCAAGTATAACATTCAATAGGATTAATCACATTCATATTATTGTGATTCTTTTTATTTATTTTGGACTTTTGACTGTTTGCTTCATTAATTCCCTTCACCAGAATTGCTTGTCAATTCCCAGTTGGCTCCTTTTTCTAGAAAAATGATACCTTCCAAAGACTTTTACCATTTTTTCCGAATACTTTGAACATTTTTATTTTTTTGTTTATCTAGTAGATAGTACTGATGTACCTCAACTCAGAGTGTTCCTCAATATTTCCCCACACAGGTAAAACTTTCTTGGATAATTTTGTCTGTTTTCTGTAAATAAAAATTAAAATATTTGCTTTATTAAAAGAATCAATTTAGAAAACGAAAAGGCATGTCTTAGTGAAGAAAAAATTCCTACAACTCAATAGTGAGAAAAAAGAAAGCACCCAAAGTGGGTAAAATGTGTAACAGTACATCACCAAATAAGATATGCAAATAGTAAATAAGCTTTTTGGGTACAAGTGTAAATAGCATAGCTACTTTAGAAAATATTCTCACAGATTTCTTATAAAGTATGCAAACATATATTTTTATGACCCATCGATTATATTCCTAGGTATTTATCCTGGAAAAATGAGAACATATGTTGGCATAAAGCTTTACACATACATGACCATAAAAGCTTTTTTTCATTATATCCAAAAAGTGAAAACAAACTAAATGTCCATTGACATTTGGTCAATTTCACCATTGAATGGAGGAAAAAAAAGTTTTTCCATATAATTAGTAATAAAAGGAGACAATGGTTACTCAAATTGTTTGTATTTTTCCAAAGCAAATTAACACAGCCCTAGTTATCTAGTAAGATGCAGTTTATCCAGAGATTGCTCTTTTCTCCATGTTTGTTAATAAAAACATCTATAAGCAGTTTGCCTTCATCTTGCAAGACAGAATCAAAGCTTCAGTGCTTTACATCAGGACTGTAGCAGTTTGGCAGTTTGATATAGTCATGAATTCCAAAAATAGATCTTGGATTATGCTTGTAAACTGGTCTGTTCATCTGGGTATGATTAAGTTATGATTAGGGCTTTGACTGGGTGTTGGGCCCCACCCTTTGGTGGATGGGGTCTCAAAGATAAAAAGGCATGGCAAAGGACAGAGTTAGAGTTGTGATGTTGGAGTTCTGATGCTGAGATTTAATGCTGGAGCCCCAGGAAGTGAAAACACAGAGGAGGTTGATCATGAGGAGAGAAAGCCCCGGGAAAAGAAACAAGCTGTTTGCCTGATAGTCTACAGCTGGACTTGTGGAAAGACGCAAAGCCTAGAGAGCCTCATAGTCTACAGCTGACCTTGTAGAGATAGTAGAGGAGCTGAACCTGGAGACAAGCAAGCCCTGGGGAGAGGGGAACCCAGGAAGCCAGAAACCTTGCAGACATCGGCAACCATCTTGACCCAATACGTGGCAATAAACTTTGGTGAGGGAAGTAAATAATGCTTTATGGCCTGGTAACTGTAAGCCTCTACCCCAAATAAATACCCTTTATAAAGACCAACAGATTTCTGGTATTTTGCATCAGCACCCCTTTGGCTGACTAATACAAGGACTATATCAATTCTTCAGCTATCATGATCTAGTTCCCAGGTATTAGATCCTCTCACCATTCCATTGGGCATCAGGCTATTCTAGCATATTGATAATATTATTTTGATTAGACCTACTGATTTGGGAGTAGTAAATAGAATAGATCTCTTAGAAAACAAATGTGTGCTAAAGACTCAGAAATATATCATATTGTTTTTAAGGGACTTGACACCTAGGTGAAGATTCCAGGGGTCCAGTAATATGACACATGTTGACCTTTCCTCTTCAAAGACAGTACTTTATTTATTTATTCACAGAGGAGATGTACTTATTGGATCTCTGATTTTTAGCAGAAACATAAACTTCATGAGGACTTCCTACTCTGACACACTTGCCGAAGCAAATCATAAGCTTGCAACAGGTCCATGCTTCCAGGTTTTCTACTCTGCCTTTGGTTTATATGACCTAGTGGATCCAGTCATGCTGTGATTTCTTCCACAATTAATTAGAGTTCATGTGAATTCTTCATGATGTCTTTCATCATTTTCTCTTGTTCTGATATGTATATTAAAGTTTTGCTGAAGTTTAGAATATGTCAGCACAATCCTGGAAAAGTCATCTTTGTGTTAATGAGTATTACCCAAATTGTACTTAAATAATAAAGGCATTATTTTTTCTCTGTGCAAATAATGGGTTTAATTCTACTGTTATTAGTAAATTAATATTAGTGAAATCTAGTTTGAATATTAAGCATCTACATTTGAAGTGTGACTATCTCTCAAGAATGTCTTTACTTCCTAATTTATCTGTCCATGAAATTGTGAATTGCAAAGAATTATAATCTAAGAGAATATATAAATCAAATATATATATTTACAGAAAAATACAAAGAATCATTCCTATATTTTATTTCCACTTGAATTTGCTTTTGGAGTAAGTGTTATTTAGTTAATGTTTAACCTATATAACTCCATCACTTTTGTCAAGGAGCAAACAAACAAACAAACAAAACCTCATGTGTTTTATCCATTTAATTTATAGGCAAAAGCATTTCTGATCCATAAAATGTTTTAGCATGATTTTCATCAAAGAATATGCACGTGGGGATATTACTAGATACCTTTCATGTATATATTTGGAAGACACAATTAACACTGATGTGTTTATAAGAATTAACTCTAAATTTCACCAAGATTTCAAAGTATCTAAATTATGGCAGTGCTCTCAAGGAATAAATATTTGTCCACATCTGGGAAAACAATATGAGCTAAGCACATTGAGGCTTCTCTTTAATTTATGAATTCAGTTAATCAGAAAATAAAGAATGGCTTATATGTGACCTGACCGGATCTAAAAGCCAACGATGTTAAAATATATAATTCAGATATGTGCATGTTTGTTTGGTTGAGTGTGTTTGTGTGTTATAGGAATGCTGGACAGCTACCTGCTCTTGAGATACTGGCTGTACAGTGAGGCGATCATCACATTTATAAAATGTGTGCTCTTATATGAAGAGTTCAATATTTGAGAATTAAGATAGGCATTATATGTCTATTTAGACATAATGTATTTTAATTAAGGATGTAATCTTGAATTTGGGTTCTGATTCATTAATCCAATGTAGAGAAATGTATTTGGCATCAAAGAAAAAAAAGACAAAAATTAGAAAATCACAGAATCAGAATAGATACTTTGTATCCAAGGAATAATAGAGATCATTACATTAAGATTAATGCATATGGAGATTACTAATGAAATAAGAATTAATAGATAGTTTGCAAACTAATATTTAAAGATCTTTTATAATAATTTGTTTAATGTAGAGTTTGGAGCCCACACAAGTGTCACACACATAGATTGAAAGTTCACTATGTGATTGATTCTTTATTATCTTAGATAATCTGTTTGAAGGGTGGATGGATCACAATCAGTTTTACTTAAAGCCATGGTGAAAATTGTTTTTGAGTGTTTATTTCTATGAATGTTTTCATGGTCCAGGAGTGAACTATTCTTATAATGCAGAAACTATGTCAACTCCTTTTTGGGGATTTCTAAAAGTTTGGAAAAGTCATCTTTAGTTTTTATAGAACCTTTGGAATAACAGTTAACAAATCACAAGCCAGGTATTCTGATGTACCAGAAGCTGGAATTTAGTGTCATCGTTTAATAATTGACATACCATGTTAATTTTATTCCTGGCACATGATCATCCTAAAAATAAAACTCTGAAGCCGTAAAAATATACTTTTATCTACACTGGCAGTATAGTGTTACGTAAATGTTGTTTTGACATTCACTATAACAGTTTCTGACTAAACATGCTTCCTACATATTCCCCCAATTTGAGATTATTTATGAATTCCAAAAAGAGAGATTATGTTTGTAAACTGGCTTGTTTCTCTGGGTGTGATACATTTTTTTTTTTAATAAAGAAACTGTAGATTACATAAATGTTACATAAAAATATAAGGAATTCCCATATGCCCCACTCCCTCCCCCTCCCCCACTTTCCCACATTAACAACATCCTTCATTAGTGTGGTACATTTGTTACAAATGATGAACACATATTGAAGCATTGTCACTAACTGTGGATTATAGTTTACACTCTGTCATGTACAATTTTGTAATTTATGATGAAATATATACTGGACAGTATCAATCATTGCAAGGTCATGCAGGACAATTCCAATGTTCTGAAAATGCCCTCATAATACAGCTATTTTTCTCCCTCCCTCCCCTCGGAACCTCTGGTGTCCACTGCCTTTATATCAATGATACAAGTTCTTCCATTGTTAGAATAACAATAAGTCTATAGTAGAATAATAGTAAGTATACTTTAGTCCATTGTTCATTCCCCAATCTTGAGGATTTGGGGATGATGGTGGCCATTCTACTTCTAATTGAGAAGGGCCTTAGATCCCATGGGGCTGATGAATGGAACTATCCTGCTTGCAGTTGCAGACTCTCTCTTGGGATAGTCGATGACCATCATCATCACCTTGTTAGTTGCCATGGGTAAGTCCAATGAACTGGAGAGTAGGTGTTGCAACTCTGCTGAGATTCAGGGCCCAACTGGCACATGGATGGGCCAAATATTTAAATCTTTTGGACATACAACTATCAAGGATAGTACTAAATATAGGTTCAAATAGAAGGGACTGAAGAGCCATGTGTAAGGAAAGCACAAGTGAGTTAAACTCTGTCACATTGGGGAGCATAAATTCCAAAGCAGGGCCCATTGGCAGGGTGCCAAACTCCTGAGCTGTCTGCCCTGCCTATGGTGTCTGGATGTCTCTAGAGCCCTCAGGAGCCCTGCTATTTGAGCCAATATTTACTGTGATAGTCAATGAAATCCTGCTGAGATATGCATAAGCGTAACCTGTGGAAAGACCTCTCGACTCACTTTGAAATCTCTTAGCCATAAAAACTCATTTGCATTTACCATTTCCCCCATATTGTCAAGGTCTTTTCCAAGTGCATTGCTAGTTGGCACTTGGTAGTAACCCCTTGGTGTCAGGGAGGCTTATCTCCGGGAGTCATGTCCAACACAGGGGAAAGTAGTGCGTTTATATGGTGAGTTTGGCTTAGAGAAAGTCCACATTTGAGCAACAAGGAGGCCCTCAGGAGGTAACTCTTAGGCAACATATAATACTAGGCTAAGTTTCAATTTTGAAAGAAAATGCTCATAAGTACAATCATCAATATCAAGGGCTTGGCACAATGGTCCGTCCTCCTTCACTAGGTGCCACCCCTGTACCCCGGGGGATTCTTGCTATCCCATTAGAGAATATAGCAGAGTTCCCCAGAATGGGAATTCAATATTCTTTTGGCTATTGTTTGGATCTCCACACACCATGACAATACCCCATGAACACTTGAGCACATTCATATGCCTTAGCGATATGACCCAGATGAACCGTCTCCCATGTATACCCCATCACTGATACCCCACACTAATGGTACTCCCTTGCCACAGTTGTGACCCTTCTGTGATCCAAATCCTGTTCAAAGATGAAGCCAATTAAAAAAACAAATAAAAATAAATAAGGAAATGAAATAATAAAGATAGTTTTAAAAATAGCATATAAAATACAAAAGAATTTTAAAAAATGAAAAAATATTTTTTAAATAATAAAAAAGCTTTTTTTTAGACATTATGCCTTTCATCACTGTAAGATCTGCTGTCTTGTATGTACAGTGACATTTTCTTCCATATATCCCCCCAGTGTCTTTAATGGCTGTAAGAAAAAATTTTGGAAACTGAGATCTAGTATTAAGGCATCTCCTTGGGCCAAGAGAGGAACCACACCCATTTGTACAGAGACCGGAGACAGTGAGTTTCCCCTGGCAGTTAAAGAGAGTAGATGCTCTAGCCTGCTGTTAGGGAGAGTTTTGCTGCCCCAGACTACTGAGAGGGTGGAGCACTTTCCCCAAGGGTTGGGGAGACTAATGTTGAAAATCTGTAATATACCTATCTTGATAAAGGAGCTAATTTTCAGCTTTGATATCAATGGTGATACATGCCTGAATACTAAGAGCACAATGAATTTGTTTCCTTCTAATGCTGGATAACATATTCCCAAGCATACCCAGAAAAAGTCAGTATTTTAGATCTGGAAATTAGGTGCTTAAATAATTTCTAATTATTGGTAATGCACAAGAACAGGAAGGCATCTTAAAGCTCTTTTTTAAATTTGAGAAAATATCCTTTTTCTATAAAATCCTATGTGTCATTAATCGGGTCAAACTGAGTTGTTACTGGTATATCTTGATTAAATATATTTGTAAGATAAAGCTGACTCACCCACAAATTTAATTCAAGCCTACTGTTGAATTTAAGCCAATTTCTAAGCTTGTTGAGCTAGGTTTTAGAGAGGACCCACATGTGTTTGTGTGTGTGTGCATGTGTGTGCACGTGTGTGCATGTGAAACATGAGTAGAATTCTTGTATAATTGCATGGAAGAATATTAGTACTGAGTGGAACTCTCTAAACAAATACTACAACCATTTCCTATACTTGTTGAAATTCATGCTGAGAGGCTCCACAGGGAATCAGAGAAATTTAAGTATTTTGTAGAAATATAAATTTTATAATGGCATTAGCAGTGGGAGGCTGCTCATATCTTTATTTATAAGAATACAACTACTGCACCCAACTGTTTGTAATCGTGACAGAGAGTGGGGACTTACTGACACTTTTGTTCCCTCACAGCTCCAGCTTGAGAGGAAAGAAGCATTGATGAGTCTGAAAATGTGGTGTTTCTACTGTCATCACTAGCTTCTATCAGAATGGCAGCAGCAACAAAGAGCAAAATACCTCATTCTCTTTTTTGCTATTGTTTCTTCCTTTAGAGGTACAAAAGCTATTTTATTAATTCATCCTTAAAAAGCAGGTAAAATGGAAAAATATATACTCTAACATATAATATTTATAACTAATGTAATTTTAACACACTAATTCTACTTACCCAAACATAGGTAAGCTCTGGAGGAGAATGTGTATACACTCGTTTAAGATCTTTTACAGCAATTGATAACAAAATAATAGTAACATATGATAAATAATAAATTATGTCTTTCTATGTTACAAAAATGGTACAGCATCTTCCTGTAGCTATTTCTTATCATTACCAAGGATATAGTAACATTTCTATTGTTTGAAGACTGACCAAATTGTTCTCATAAGAGAATATAAATTCAATGTGCTAATGTAGTCTACAAATAACACACATTTCGTTGAAGGATTTCTAGTGTAAAAATGATTTACATAATGTATTCCTCCATTTACTTTTTATATTTTTCATTCTTTCTTCTTAACATAATTATTACCATTTTTCAGTGCCTCTGAGTCCACCTCACTATGTACTCCCCTCCCACCACAGTTTTATATCTTCCTTTTATCTTCTTACTTCTTCTGGCCTCAGTTGAATGTAACAAATAATAATAATATTTTTGTAGGCTGTATACTAGAGAGACTAGCATTTAGAGAGACATCACTTCTTCCTCCCCATTTTCATAGCTGCTGCTTCTCTTCCTTTCTCCTTCAGTTGACTTTGTTGTTGTTGTTACATAGTGCATAAATGGGCTCACAAAACACAGGTTAAAAATTAAATAATGTTGTATTGGATATATATTTTCCCCCAGGATACAAAAAAATACAATTTACTCAACACTACAAAGAATAAGTGCTGTTAGTCACTTGGCTGTATGCTTAATATTACAATCTCACAAATGGACTGTGATTCATGTAATTCTAGGGAATAAGTGGTATTGTGCTTTAAGTTATATAAATCCACACGTGTATCTTTCAGTAACATTCGTATTAATTATATATGAACTTTTTTTTCAGAAATTTTGTGAGCCTAAGTAATTCCATTACTTGCATGCACAGGCAAAATCAACAAAGCTTGTCTTTCATATTTGGCTCATTTGGTCATGAACCAAACCCAATATGTTTCTTTTGATTATTGATGGAAATAAATTCAATCAATGGATATGTATTGAGCATCAAGATGGTTTTCAATCCTGAGAATAGAGATTAAAATAAAACAAGTATGGTTACTACATTGTCAAGCTTATTTATAAATGGAAAGGAAAAAAGTAGAATCATAACAATCATTCATACATGAAAATTACTGCAGATTTTAAGTCATATGAAGGAAATGACTAGGGCCATGTGAGAGAAAATAATGGAAAGTGTTAATTTATATCAGTCATTCAGAGGTGTCCTTTCTCAGAAAGTGATATTTCTGCTGAGAATTAAAATGTGGGCCAGGAATCAGTCATATGAAGGACCCTGGAAGATAATTCTAGCCTGGGGGACACTAATAGCACAGACTGTGAAGTGTGAAGGATTAATTGAGTTCTAGGTTCTGTCCAAATGTTAGTGTTCCTAGACTACCTTGGGAAGCAGTGATGAGATGAGGGTCACAGACATAAACAAGAGAAAAAACTAAAAGGGCCTTTATGGCTATGAAAAAGAGGTTATTTTTGTTGTCATTATTTTTCAGGACATTAGTGCTAAAGTGAATCTGACCAATAAAATAAAGATTATGAACAGGAATGCAGACATTTTCGGAGAAGACAAAAATATTGAAAGTGTGAGTTTTGATTAAGAAGGGTAAATGGTGAGTAAAAAAAGAGGGGAAGCACAGAGATGAGCAACTTGTTAAGTAGTATAGAAAAGATGTTTGATCTGAGCTGAATATAAATATGTCTGAGGCCTGGCATTAAGTTCAGCTATTTGCACCTTCTATACTCCCATGTATTGGTGGAGAGATCTGGCTGTGGTTTACAGTGTGGCTGTCCAGGGTTTAGACCTTAATGATAAGGACAATTTATATTACAACGAATCTACATAGATTCAGGTAACTCAAAATCATTTGAGCATGCAAAGATTCCAGAGGAGTATTGAATTAAAATAACTTTTGTTTCTCTCTGCCATTCCACTTTGACTTCCACTAATGTGGGCTGCTCCTTAGATTGCACGTGGTGATTCAGCTCCACACTATCCTTTCATATTAGCAAATTGACTTTTCCATGACCAGACTTTATAACTCATGCTGCCTAGTCTGAGCAGGAGAGAAAGTTTCTCTTCTCAGACTCCTAACATATACCTTCTCACTTCCCGCTGGCTCTAATTGGGATATATGCACATGACAATTAATTACTGTGTTCAGTGGCATGAATAAGCTGATTAGCATTATCTAATTAGGGATCACCTTAGAACTGGAGTGGAGTTAATCCTACACGAATTTTAGGTCTGAGAATATTATGAATTTTTTCCAAAAGAAATTCAGACTCCTGTTATAAAAGGGTTAGTGCATTCTAGACAAAAATAATACAGACTTTCTTGATTATTGCCCATAGTATATGTTTCAATAATTCCAAGAAACCTTCGACAACATTAGAGAAATCATCCTAGAGCAAGATTCCACTGGGATCCAATGTATATTGCCTACATTTCTTTTGCTTGAGCTAATTAACCTTTTCAAATTACAGAGTTATTAACTACCAGAATGGCTACAAATTGTAAATAAATAAATAAATAAATCAGGAGGAATTATTCACTTCTTGCTGAAATGAAAAATCAAAACTGACAAGTACATGCAGAGATATAATTACATTTTCTCTAAGAATGACAGAATTCCTAACTGACTTGTTTGCTTGTTATCTCCATGATGAAGGAAAGTTGCAGTAGAAAGAGAATACCAGGAATGGTTTGATGAACTGGGCAGAGCAGGTAAGTTTATTTTTTAACCACTTTTGTTTGTTTATTTGTTTGATTATTTTTAGTTGGGGCTGAAATTCTGTTTTCTCTGTTGGTAGCGGTGCTTTTAAAAAAATTATTTACAAACTCTGTTTTTAAACATTTTACCAAGAGAAGTGTGTGCATGCTGAATTGGACATAAAGAATAATTAATTCAAAATAAAAACACTCTTGGTTGAATTATAAAGACTAAGGTGGTGAATATAATGCAAACAATGACCACATTATTGCCTAAGTTAAATATGAACTTTTAGAAAAGCCAGACATTTTAGGGGTGAAAATAGAACACTCCACTTCCCATAGATGTTAGACTCCATATACCATTCCTATAATTTACTTTATTGATAAAATTAAATTAATCTTTATTATCAGGAACAATCATAATGATTACTCTGAAATAGATAAGTTATTTTAAAAGACCATAATGTCCACTGAAATATCAGCTGTTAATAAATATATTTGAAGAATGAGGTGCTATTTTCTAATCTTTGGAATTATGAAACAAGCAAACAACATAAAATAATAATTAGTTGCTTTTATCTTAATATCAGAGATTGTGGCATGCAGCCTCAAATCAGATAACATAAAATTCTAATATATTATGTAAATTCATGGAGTGATGTCTTTTTCTTATTCCACCCTGTAAGTACACCTCTGAAAAGTAGATATAATAAGGTAGGCTCTCTAGAGACCTGGAGACCCAAGGGACTATGGTGATCAATGTGTATTTTATTTGCCTGCCAGACTTGGGTTGAAGTCCGCAACCCATACATTCCAATAGACAAAGACAAAAGAAGCACCAACAAATGCCTGCTCTCTATAACCAAAAGACCCAGAAAAGGCAGCCTAGCAAGATAGAAATCTTTTAAATGATAGTGTTTCTACTCCAGTCAAATATAGGGGAAAAAAAGTGGCCCTCACCTCCATCCATGCCAGCAAAAATAGAGTGGGGAACTTAGACTACTTTGCTCACTAGGGTATAAGAAAGTGTCCCAACTGCCTTTTGCCCTCCCACAGACATACCAGAGTGCTGTCAGAGTAGGTTGCATAAGAAGTAATCAGTGCCACAGGGTAGTGAGACCCTCTCACTTACTATGTCATTGCAGACCACTTGGGGATCCTGGACCTCCACCTTCACCCAGCAGTAATGAAGCACCCCTCCTCCTCCCTGCTGGATGGTATTAGAGGAATTTTAGAGGAGAGTCAGACTTCTGCTATTACCAAGTGGTAATGAGGCCATTCTACCTCTAAATTGTGATACCAGTGGATGGTATGTGAACAGTATTGAGGTACTCCTGCACCTCCAAACCAGAGGGATATCAATGGAGGCCTGCTGGGGGCTGGATCTCCCACCTCCACCCAATGGTAAAGAATGACTCAACCCTCTGGTGTCAACAGAGGCCAAGTGGAAACCTTGGAATTCTTCCCTCACCTTGCAGTAAGGAGGTGGTTCCCCAGACCTCCTGTCAGAATGGTGTTATGGAAACCAGAAGGTTTTAATAAGATCCAGAATCTCAAAACATAATATACAAAATATCCAAGTTTCAATCAAAATGTATTCATCATGATCAGCTAGGAAGATTCTACCTAAATGAAAAATGGAAATCATAGAAAATTATCTGAGACAGATTTTAAAGCAATCATCATCAAAGTACTTGGAACAAATGGAAAAATAAAAAGTCTCAGCAAAGAAATAAGGAAGAACCAATTGGAAAAGTTATAATTGAAAAAGACAACAACTAAAACAAAAATAAAGAAATAGTAAAGAAAGAAACTCAGTGGATAGAGTCAACTGCAGAATGGCAGGGACAGAGGAATGAATCAGTGAACAGGAAGATTGAGCAATAGAAAATACCCAATCTGAACAAGACAGACTAAATAGGCTGGGGAAAAAAAAAAAAGAACAGTGCCTCAGGGACGTATGGGACTGTAACAAATAATCAAACTTCATGACATGTGAGTCCCAGAAGGAGAGGAGAAAGTGAGCAGGGCTGAAAAGAACTCAAATAATGGCAGTAAACTTTCAGAATATGGCCACAGACATAAACCTACAGACTTAAGAAGCTGAGAGGACTCCAATCAGTCTGAAATCAAATAAGTCCACACCAAAATGCATCACAGTCAACTTTCTGAAAACTGAAGACAAGGAAAAAAGCCCTGAGAGCAGTGAGTGAGAAACTACAACTTACATAAGGGGGTAGGGTAGATTCAAATGAAAGCAAATTTCTTATCAGGAAACATGGAGACCAGATGGAAGTAGCATGCTTGTTAAATGCTTGAAGAAAAGAACTGTCAGCATTCAGAATTTATAACCATGAAAATATCCTTCAGAAATGAATGGGAAATTAAGACATTCTCATATTAAGCAACATTAAAAGAAACTGTTGCCAGTAGAACTATCTGAAACAAATGGCTAAAGAAATTTCTCTATACAGAGAGGACATTGTAAAAGAAGGAAGTTTGGCATATAAGGAAGGAGGAAATAAGATGGTAAGCAAAAACATGGGTAAATACAATAGACATTTTCCTCTTGAGTCTTCTATCTTATGTTTGATGGCTTCTATTTAAAATAACTAAAAAGGAGTTGTAATGGATGTCAGTGACAATAGAACAACATTGTGACTATAAGTAATACTACTGAATTGTACACTTCAATGTGATTAAAATGGGAAATTTTGTGCTCTATATTACAATAAAAAGTAAATAACAACAACAACAACACTGGATGATCCGGTTTTAAATAAATGTAGAGAAAGTAAGACAACTATAGCATTAACAGGGAGGGTGAATGTAAGTAAAGTAAGGTAAGTTTTCTATATTTCTCTCAAACTGGTAAATAAGGACACTGATAGACTGTGTTAACTAATGTATATATAGCGTAATACCTAAAGCAATCACTAAAAAGCTATACAAAGAAATATATTCAGAATCACAATAGATAAATCAAAATGGAATTCTAAAAATGTACAAGTAACTTATAAGAAGGCAGGAAAAAGTAAACAGAGAAACAAAACATGGAGTAACATAAAAAAATAAAATAAAATTGCCAACTTAAATCCTAACATATCAATAAGGACATTAAATGCAAATGTTTTAACTGTTATTATAAATAGAGATTAGCCAGCTGGATTAAAATACAGGATCAAACTGAATGCTGAGCTAAGAAAATCAAACTATATTTATAGGCAAGTTGAAAGTAAAAAGATGGAAAAAGATATGTCATACAAACATTAATCAAAAGAAAGCAGGATTGGATATATTAATATCAGATAAAGTAGACTTCAGAGCAAAAATAAATTACTAGAGACAGAGAGGGATATTATAAAATGATAAAACTGTCAATCCACCAAGAAGACATAGCAATCCTCAATAAGCATGCACCAGAAAACATAACTGCAAAATAAGTGAAACAATAGCTGATACTACTGAAATAGAAATAGGCAATTCATTTCCTTCAACAACTGATGGACCAATTACCCAGAAGTCAGAAAGTATACAGAAGAGCTCAATACTATAACCCAATAGAATCTAATCGACATTTTTAGAACACTTCATTCATGAGCAGCAGAATACACTTTCTTGTCAATTCCCATTGGGCATATACCAAGATCTTGGGCTTAACAAAGAAACTTCAACAAATTTTAAAGAATTTAAATCATATATAGTATGCTCTCCAACCACAATGAAATCAAACTAGAAATCGGAAAGAGAAAGATAATAAGAAAATCTCCCAGAGCTTGGAAACTAAACAACACATTTCTAGTAAGCCATGGGCCAAAGAAAAATTCTCAAGGGAAATAAGAAAATATATTGAACTGAATGAAAATGAAAATACGTCAAAATTTGTGGGACATAGCTAAGCTATGCTGAGAGAGTAATTTATATTGCATGTATTGGAAATATAATATATATTTGCACTGGAAAAAAAGAGGAAAAGTCTCAGTTAAATAATCTAAGTTTCCACCTCATGATCTAGTACAAAAAGAGAAAATAAAAAGGCAGTGTAGATATAAGGCTTTGTCAAACATGTAAGTTTCAAATACATTCTTTAAGTCTTTGATTTTATGTTCTCTTATCTTTTTCAAAAAAAAAAGAGGTAGTTTATTATTATTTGGGGGGTTTGTTTTAAATATTGATAAACTCTATTTTTCCAACTAATGCAAAATACTGAAAACAATCTCACCTGCAGAATATGTTCTGGATTTCACCCCAAGTGGAATTTACAGAAGCATCTGTGATCTGACAAAAAGAAAACCAATTCATTTATGTGCTACCAGTACACACTGAGGGGATACGAAAAGAAAGAAGGAAAATGAAGGTGGTCAAAAACTCATTCTGATTTCTGTAGACTGAGTTCATGAAACTAGTTTCAAAAGATAAATTAGAGATGAGTTGCAGTTTACATTTTATTCAAGGCACTGGAATTGCTTCAGAAATGAAGCCAATCACTTACAAAAGTGAAAGCAGCTTTGAGGCAGGGTAGTTTGCAGGGCAGTTGAATAAACAGAAAGAAGGAAATTGGCTAGATTTTATTGGTTGGAGTGGGGGACATTTTAGTCTTGACAGGGGTGGGTTAAGTGTTAAAGAGGCTTTATTTTTAACTGGGCCAAATGTGCAAAACTAGAAGCTTAATTGGCTTTAGCAGTCCATTGTCTTGGTAGGGACTTTCTGGAGGTGATATTTGTCACATTATTCTATGCTTGTTTGGAGAATTTAACTTTTATACTGGTTCTTTGAGAACCCAGGAGCTACTTCTGATATTATTTATCACCAGCTTTTCTGTGAGTGAGCTTTTCTCAAAGGCAAATGGACTGACCTCTAATAGGCTCTCAACTACAGCACATTACCTCATAAAAAGTCATGATGGTTTGGAATTTGGTGAACAAAAAATAAGTAGGTAACAATGATGCATCTTTAGGTATTATTCAGATTACTTTTTTAAAAGTCCACAGACATACTACTTTCATATTTTTATACTAAATGTAGGGTTTTTGTCACTATCATTATCTCCAGAGTATAAAAGTTCTTAGATTCCACTAATGTTGACTTGTGTTTAGAGTATGGCTGATGTCCAGAAATTTTTTTCTCAATGTCAGTCATTTCTTCCCTCAGCTTTAGGTTTTCTCTTTGCACTGAGCCTCAGTGGCTGTCTTTCTCCACCCTATCTTTGATTAATCCTCAATCCTAAACCAGCACTAGTCCCTGACTATTTAGGGTGTGGCCCACTCAATGCTATTGAACCTCCACCCAGTTGTAATTCCTGGCTCAGCAGGTGTTCCTTCCCTTTCTCCACGAACAGAAAATTTTTCTTTG
Organism: Cabassous unicinctus; assembly: GCA_029593785.1. NCBI lineage: Eukaryota > Metazoa > Chordata > Mammalia > Cingulata > Chlamyphoridae > Cabassous > Cabassous unicinctus. Next base: position 33,069 of record JAQZBX010012012.1, read on the forward strand.
TTTTGTTTTTTATGTCTGCTCCCTTTACAAGGTGTGATATTTTCACCAGTGTCTAGACATCTATATTCTTAATATCCAAGTAAGCAAAGCTTTTAAACATATTTTCCCAATATATCCATAAACGGGAATTTTTTTGTAATTATTACAAGAAATTAAGTCCTGAACTTCCGGGTTGGGCGGGCGGGGGGCGCGGCTGTGCGCCCGGGTGCGGGGACCCCCGGTGGGGGCGGGGAGCGGGCTGGGTCCAGGCCAAGGCGGCGGACTCAGGACCCGGTCCCCGCAGGTGACCTGGCGGGCGGCATCGAGATCTGCATCACGTTCCCCACCGAGTACATGAAGACGCGGCTGCAGCTGGACGAGCGCTCAAACCCGCCGCGGTACCGGGGCATCGTGGACTGCGTGCGGCAGAGGGTCCGCAGCCATGGCGTCCTGGGCCTGTACCGCGGCCTCAGCTCCCTGCTTTACGGCTCCATCCCCAAGGCGGCTGTCAGGTTCGGGATGTTTGAGTTCCTCAGCAACCAAATGCGGGACGCACAGGGAAAGCTGGAGAGCATGCGCGGGCTGGTGTGCGGCCTGGGTGCCGGGGTGGCCGAGGCCGTGGTGGTCGTGTGCCCCATGGAGACCATTAAGGTGAAGTTCATCGACGACCAGACCTCCGCCAACCCCAAGTACAGAGGTTTCTTCCACGGGGTCAGGGAGATTGTGCGCGAACAAGGACTGAAGGGGACGTACCAGGGCCTCACGGCCACCGTGCTGAAGCAGGGCTCCAACCAGGCCATCCGCTTCTTCGTCATGACCTCCCTGCGCAACTGGTACCGAGGGGACAACCCCAACAAACCCATGAACCTGCTGGTCACCGGGGCCTTCAGCGCCATTGCGGGTGCCGCCAGTGTGTTCGGGAACACTCCTCTGGATGTGATCAAGACCGGGATGCAGGGCCTGGAGGCCCACAAATAGCGGAACACAGTGGATTGCGCTCTGCAGATTCTGAGGAATGAGGGGCTCAAGGCATTCTACAAGGGCACTGTCCCGCGCCTGGGCCGGGTCTACCTGGATGTGGCCATCGTGTTTGTCATCTACGATGAGGTGGTGAAGCTGCTCAACAAAGTGTGGAAGATGGACTGAGCAGGAGGGTCTGCGTGGGGACCCCGACCCCCGCGCCTCCGCACCAGCCGCCCCTCCCATCTCCCATGAGTCCATGATTCCAGTGCAGTTGTGCCAAAAGGCCCTTTCCATCCCCTGTGGACTGTGTCTGTCCCCATGGCCGTTGGGGCTGTGTGTCCATGTGGTCTGTGTGTGATTCCACCATGGTGTTCCTGCGTCTGGCCGGCTGTGTCCCTGTGAGTCCACGCCCACACGTCCATGTGAGCTTTGTGTCGGTGTTCCGTGTTGTATGACCCTGTGCCCACCTCCCAGGGTGCCCGTGGGGCCTGGGTCCATGGCCCAGTCCCAGCCCGGTGCCTTCCACCCTGGGTGGTGGGGGCACCCTGTCCTGGCCTACCACAGCTGCCTCCGGGCCTCGGCCTTGCCTCACGCATTCCAGGGCCCCCGTGCCCTCTGCTTCTCCTGCCACTGGCCTTAAGTGGCCCTCGGGCCTTCCCTCCGCCCGGGACAGGGTGGCCCCGCCACTCTCAGGACCACCCTCCCAAGGCAGAATAAACCGGATCCTGTCACAGAAAAAAAAAAAAAAAGTCCTGAAGTTACACTTTTTTATAATGTTAAAGTAAAAATGGTTTTTTACATCTGACTTTAATTTTCAGAGCTTGGTAGAATTTAATATTTTAGGGGAAGTTTTATTATTCCAGAAGTTACCATTCAAGTCTTTAAGAAACAAGAATCTACAAGGTTACTGATAGAATAAAAATTCCATAATTGTACTACATAATGATATATTAATATTTTTAATATATTCTTGAGAAACATTCTCTTGGAAAAAATATTAGGTATGTGTGTGTGTGGTCAGAGTTCATTAAGATGTTTAGATAGAGAAAGATGCAAAAATAATAGGAAAATGCTTAACTTTTATACATGAAATAGAAATAAGTGTCTAAGGGAAATATTAACAATGCGAAAAATTGCAGAGTATATGGATATAATTTTTATTCACTCAAAAATTCCTTAGAAGTATTGATTCTTCCCAGATTTTTAATTATAATTTACTAACATTAAGAATTTACACTCTATTTAGATAGAATCCTAAATGGAATTATTTTCCTGAGGTATTAATATAATTGCCATCATGGAAACACATAAAATTGTTCGTGAATGATATCTGAATTTCTAACATCTTGTGTTTGTTCATTAATACCCTGCTCATCTTTTCAGAAAGAGAGAGAGAATGAGAGAAGAAGAAAAAGTAGGAGGAAGAGGGGAAGGAGGAAAATGAGAAGAAAGAGGGGGAGGAGGAGGAAGAGGAGGAGATAATTTAATTAGTTGGGTAATTATCCTATTTTATATTAAGATTTCACAAAGTATAGGCATATTTGTAATTCCAAACTTCTGCTTTAAGCCAAGCACTATTTTCCTATGGGAAAAATTAGAAAGGACTATAACTATGAAAAAGTTATAATATCATAAAAATCATCATCACATGATATAAGGATCAAATGTATTTATATTATCCATTTAGGGACAACTAATAGTTACCTATGAAAAAATAATGTTTGCTAATCTTAGAATGTATATTTTTCAAGTTATTTACTTTTCTAAACTGCAGTTTAATAGCATGGCCCTCGTTTATCTGGCATTTTTGTACCTGTTGGATTAAATTATAAGAATGCATCATATTTACCTACTTCCTTTTTGCAAACCAAACCCCATATAATCTTAGCTTTTTACATGGTAATGTGCTACAGTTGACTATTAGAGGTCAGAGAGGTTAGTCTATGTGCCTTGGAAAGCTCACTCACTGGCTGGTTTCTTGGATTCAATCTATAATAATCAGAATAAGCTTTTGACTGCTTTCATTTTCCTTGCTTTTTTCTTTTTTTTTTTTTCTTTTGTCCCTTCCCCTCTGTGTCTACTGGTTGCACTGAAATGAATTGGTGATCTTCTTCTCGGATCATTGCTCCTTCTGTTAATTCCATCTGGGATGGAAATCCAGAACAGTTTCTGTTAGTAGAATTGCTTCCAGGATTTGCATTAGATGAACACGTTCTGGCATATTATGCTCTGAGAATGAATAATATTAATATATATTTTTCACATTTTGCAAAACTTTTAATACTGTTAATACTATGTTAGGAATTATTTGCACACTCAAAATCAAAATGAAGGTCTTAATTAAATTGGCATTTATTTTTTATGTTTGTGTTACATGTGTGTGTGTTTGTGAATCTGCAATCTTTGATATTTTTTTCTTGATAAGAATGGGAGGAGAACTATTTAATAACAGTTTTTTACACAATCTCTATGTCTGCAGAGGAGCAGAATTTATTAAAACAATATAATGCATTATTGGTATTTACTCTGAGAGTATATTGGTATTAGGATAAATTTCAGATTCTTTACCACACTGTTAGCAGAATGCTCTAGGTTCTGGACTTCTAGGTTCTTGGTTATGTCGCATAAAAGAATTTAAGGACACGCCACAAGGTAGACAAGGGAGTGAAGACTTTATTAAGAAACGAGGAAAGAAAAACAGTACGCACATGGTTGTGGGCATGCTGCAGGGTGAGACGGGCAAGTGGGGCCCCTGCTTAGGCCTTTTAAGACTATTCCACCTACCCTTTCCTAATGTTGGGGAGAGGCCCAGCTGTTTGCTGTTCTGATTGGTTGCCTCACCTGTTAGCTCTCGGGCCAATGAAGAGGCCTTTTGTTTGGGGTTATCCTGGGCTTCCCTTTGACCTGGAAAAAGTTCCAAATGGGACCTCGTGGCCGAGGTCTCAGTGGGTCTTTCTGGCTTTGTTCTTTAGTTTCAGCCTTCCCTGCAGGAGGTTTCTGGGCAAGGTCTTGTGGCTGTGTTTCCTGCCGGTTCCCAGCTGTCTCTTTCCTTTTCCGTATACTAACCTGCCTCAATACCACTAAACCACAGCGATTCAAACTTATGTTCTGTCACATCTCTTTAGAACATGCTATCTCTTCTATCTGACCAAAACACTTTCAGCCATGTCATCTTAACATGGTGTAATATAAAGTTTCTCAAACTCAGTAGTACTGGTATTTGGAGCCAGATAATTATTTGTTGTGGAAACTGCCTTGTGAATTTTTTAAATGTTTGGTAGTATTCCTGGCCTCTATCCACTAGATGCCAATAGCACTTCTCTCCCAGTTATGACAACCAAAAATGTCTCCAGCCCTTGCCAGTGTCCTCTGGGGGAAAAATCATACAGGATTGAGAATCCCTGGTGAAATGGGAAAAAAGTCAGTACTTGGAGTTAGTTAAACCTGAATTTAAATCCCTATTCTGTCTTAAACTGGTTTCATATTCCTGGGTAATTTACTTTAATTCTCTAGGCTGCAGTTTTTAACTACTGTCACAAATTTGCTGGAAGGGTTAAATGAAAATATACAATATACATAGCATCTCATATATACTAGCTTGTTCACTGCCTGAAATAGACACTTTTAATTCTCTCAACACTTAACCACAGGGCACTTTCCTTAAAGGATAAATTTGAGGCAACTTACCTTTGGGACCCTTATTTTTTATTTTAGACCCATTTTCATAGAATATAATGTTCTTTACAATTCACTCCTACACCCCTCACATGAGTTGATTTTTCTTAGTCTTAGTTTCAATAGTTGCTGAGACCTAATCCATTATATCATTGCCCTCACTGTCTAGAAGTGAATTGCTTTCTTACTTACGTGTATATAGTTGTAGAAAATAACTTCCTGGTATATTGGGAATATGCCTGTTCATCTCTTTATTCCCTTTATTCCTGCTTCCTGGTCCAGACCGTCATGAAGGTATATATTGCATGAAGGTGCATATTGACAAAGGCATTTATTCTCAGTATGCCATTAATGAAGCCATACCAAGTGGTCCCTATGTGGTCTGTTCTCATCTTTATAAGCATCTCAACAACAGACCCTCTGCCATTATGTATTTACAATTTCAGCAAATAGTTGGCCCTAAAACAAAACAAAATAGGAATAATGGCAATAGTAACAAGAATAATCACAACATGTATTTCTGTTTTTCAAATTTTTTGATGCTAGCCTTTTTTGACTTACACTCCAGAAGTTTTATTTTAATGCTTTAATCCCAGCCATACTCTTGAAATAATTCCATTACTTGTACTCATTATGCTATGTTTGTTTGTTGTTTTGTATTGATATATATGTAACTATTGGTTATTAAAATGATAGTATTCTAAGTGTTGAACTGAATGTGGGGGAAAAAAAGACCTATATCTGATAAAGCAAGTCTGAAAGGCACAGAGAGAGCATCTGAAAGTGTGAGTCAGAGATTTAAGAGAGAGAGAGAGAGAGAGAGAGAGAGAAAAGGAAGGATAAGTGTCCATTAAAAATGTGTGAAAAATCCCTTGTATGGGTTTGCGTGTATGGGGGAATGCACCTCATATGATAATAATAGCTACCACTTAATGTCTGCTTATTCTGGGATTGTCTACTAAAAACATGGTGTATATTAGCATGAGCTCTTTTAATATTCCCAACAATTTTTGGGAGTACATAGCATTTTATCCCAGTTTTGCCAATGAGAAGCCAGTAACTCCATGAGATAAAATTCCTTTTCCAAGTTTCTACATCTAGTGAATGGTGATATGAAATGTAAATCTAGGCTTTTGGACATATCTCGTAAAATTATGCAAAAGTATTTTATGAAACTATCCAAGACACTAAGCCCCTGACAGGCCCATGGGTTAATAACTCAAATTCTAGTTCAGATGGTGTCCAATATGGAAACCTCATGGAGGTTGGTTTCCCTGGTGACTGGAACATCTTGAACTTTTTCGTAGGGAATCCTGGGTTGGGGAACTGAATAAGAGAAGGAGCCACGCATACACTACAACTGATTTGAGGAAATCTCTTTAAGAAGCTGGGTTGGAGAAATGTTGGGAATGTCAGAGCTCAAGGCCCAAATTCCTATGTCTTCTCTCAACAAGAACTAGGAAAAAGTGCAGGAAAAAAAGCCACATATGTGACATACACTATAAGAACCTTATTCCTCAAGATGTTCTAAGCCAGGCATACCACAATTCACCTGTTTTGAATATAATCCAAGGTTCAAAATGCTACTACATATATGCTACCTTGAGAGACCACCCTGTACACACTGACTTTACCAAATAGTTACTCTGAAAGAACATCCTAGGCATACTGGACACCCTTGAAATACTGAGTAATAAAATAGTTTATTTAAAAATAATGAGAAAATTATTCTTACAAAGGAATGTAAGAAAATAAATAATGTACTACTACTAAATTAACAAATGGCAAGGTGTCAAATGTCAAAATATAAGAGCAACACATACATTTTATGCTGGGGTTTGTGATAGCATTTGACCAATTGACAAAGGAAGGCTCTTAAATTTTCTGTTAAAATGCACAGTTGCAATATCTTCAGATTTATATTCTTGCTAGAATAAATATACAGTATGACTTATAGTATATTAATAAGCCATATAAATCCAAACTGATTGATGTTAATAAGGATATAGACTTCTTTTTCCCTTTGGACATCACTATATTGTTGCTTCATCTGAAAAATACTTCTTTATTGCCTTTTTTTCTGTAAGTGAAAGTAATATATGGAAAGAATGTTCTTAAAGATAAAAAAACAGATAATTTTCTTATTTTGTTTTTAATTTTCATATAGCTAATTATTAAAATAGATTTTCTCTTAACCCACATTCTTCATGTACTTTGCAGTCTGTTTTTGAACTTCATAAACAAATAAATGTATAAATTCCTTAATAAAGTTTTTATCCTCAGAATTTCTTATTAAATAGCAAAGCATGCCACTTTATATTAAATGAGATACTATATTATAAACCATTTTTAATAGGTTTTGGCACTTAATAAGTTTGAACATTAAACTTATTGCTTGCTCTATCTATTTTGTCCTTTGACTTTCTGTTGTCATATCACTGTTGTCTATCTTTTTACCCTTAATTCAACATTCATTTTTACTTTCTTCTCCAAGCCTCTTGTCCTTGTTTTTTCCTCTCAGACTACAGCACACCCTTTAATATCTCTTGTAATTCTGATCTTTTGGTAACATATTCTACCAATTTTTATTACTCTCTGTAGACTTTGAAGTCACCCTCATTTTTGAAGGACAGTTTTGCTGGATACAGAATTCTTGGCTGGAAGTTTTTCTCTTTCAGTACCTTAAATACATCATACCACTTTCTTCTCTCCTCCAAAGTTTCTGATGAAAGGTTGACACTTAATCTTATCAAGTTCCCTAGATATGTGATGCTTTGCTTTTCTCTTGTTGCTTTCAGAATCCTCTCTTTATCTCTGATACTTGTCATTCCGAATAGTAGGTGTCTAGGGGTAGTTCTATTCAGATTTGTTCTGTATGGGGTGCATTGTCCTCAGATATTGATATTTATATTAAAAGGGTTGAGAAGTTTGTGGTCATTATTTCCTCAAATATTCTTTCTGACCCTTTTCCATTCTCTTCTCCTTCTGGGAAACAAAAATGTGAAAGTTTGTGCATTTCACAATGTCATTCAATTCCCTGACCTTTTTTCCCCATCCCCTTCTATTTCTGTTCTCCTGTCTTTTCCAGTTCAGATATTCTGTCTTTGAAGTCACTAATTCTGCCTTCAAGCAATTCAAGTCTGCTTTGTGGCTTTAATGTATTTTTAATCTCATCCATCGTGTCTTTAACTCCCATAAGGTCTGTTCCTTTTCTTTGCAGGCTTTCAAATTGTTCTTTATGTTCTCCCAGTGTCTTTTTAATATCCTTTACTTCTTTAGTCATATTTTCTATAAATTCTTTGAAGTGATTTAGGAGAGTTGTTTGATTATCACTGACTTTCTTAAATCCTGTATCTCTTCAGGATATTTGGTTTGTTCTTTTGGCTGGGCCATCTCTTCATATTTCCTAGTATGGCTTGTAATTTTTTGCTTATATCTAGGCATCTGAATATGTTGGTGAATTTACTCTGTTGGCCAATTTCTTTCTCTTGATTATTGTTTTTTTTTTTTCAAATCTCTTCTTTGTTATTTGGTTCAACTTATTCTCAATATTTAAAATTGCCCAGGTTAAGTTTTCAAAATCATGTCAGGGACTCACTAATGGGACACCAATTTTATCCCAGGGGTTGGATACACAAAGCACAAACAGTTTTGTCCATGCAATTACCAGACCAGTGAACAGATGGCGCTAGTCAATGCACCTTTTCACAGAGGTATTTCACCTCAACTTTCCTGTGTTCCTGTGTTGAATCTCCAGATTGGAGAGTCAAATGAGGCTCTGCTGGCCAAATTCACTAAGGAAAATCATTTCTACCTCCCTTCCCTTTTCCCTTGAAACATCTCACACTGAGGAAGATGACTTCCCCTGTCAGTCAGCTGCAATGAACCCGGTGTTTTACCCCAGCTTAATAACTCGGGGTGGGGGAGGGGAGCCCTTTCCAGCTGCCATGGGAAATTGGTAACTTATTTTTGTTGTTTCGGCTTCTTCATCTCTCTGTCTCTTACTCTCTTGGGAGTTGTGTAGCATTGTCCTGGCCTGCTGACTCCCAAATCAGGTCCCTGGGAATGCTTTTGGCTCTTTCTCCATTGTTTTTGTGAGATCATTCATCTCTGCCTGTTAGTCCATCATCATCTTTCCACATTCCCCCTTCCTCTTTTTCTTTTTATCCCTCTTC
>JAQZBX010012013.1:0-14454 GCA_029593785.1 Cabassous unicinctus
TCTCTCTTACCATTTAGGAAACAGTCCTGTAAACTTTACACCCTGAGGGATTTGTTCTCCCTTCAGGGTGCCTACTTAATGCTGAAAAATTTACCATCTTCTTTCCTTATTCTTTCTATCTTCTTCCTTCTGTCCCATCATCCTCCAACTCTGTTTCTTCCCAAGATTAAATCCTTGATCCTTCATATTCAAAACTTCCCCAATAGAAGGTCATCTTATGCCCTTATTCTTTCTTTCCATGGACTTGGAATCCAAGTCTTTCTTTTCAGTGTCACAAAAGTTGATTTGATTTGCTACTCTCTCTTTTTTTATTTAGATAGCTATTTTCATTTCTTTTTGTTCTTTTAAGTACTTTTTAAAATAAATTTTCATTTTTTAAAAGATGCTTAGGTTACATAAATGTTACACAAAAGATATAGGGATTCCCATATGCTCCACTCCCAACACCTCCTACACCTGCCCATATAAACATCCTTCATTAGTGTGGCACATTCATTGCAATTGATAAATGCATCCTGGGACTTTGCCATTAAGCATAAACTATAGTTCACATTGTAGTCTACACTCTCTCCCACACAGTTCAGCATGTTATGTGATGATATAAAATGGCCTATATCTGTTGTTGCAACTTCACTCAAGATGATTCCCAAGTCCTGAAATAGTCCCCGTATTGCAACTGTTTTTCCCTCTCCCTGCCCCTAGAGCCTACAGTGGCCCCTGGCTCCATATCAATGTTGTAATTTCTTCCATTGCTAGAATCACTCTATGTCTATAGTAGAATACCAGTAAGTCCAATTTAGTCCATAGCTATTCCCCCAATCCCGAGGATTCTGGGATGGTGACATCCACACTACCTCCAATTGAGAAAGGACTTAAAACCCATAGCGAAGATGGATGTGACTATCCTGCCTGCAGCTGCAGACTCTGTTCCCTGGGACGGCCTGTTGTCCATAATCATCTCCCTGCCGGTTGTCCTGGTTGAGTCCGATGAGCTGTACAGTAGGTGTTGCAACTCCGCCATAATTCTGGGCCCAGCTGGCACTTGGGCAGCCCAAAGACTTGAATCTCTGGACAACACCTAGAAACTCCTGCACCAATATACATTTAAACAGAAGTGACAGGTGAGCCATGTTCAGGGAAAACACAATTGAGTCCAACTCACACTCTCAGGAGCACAAACTCCAAAGTAGGGCTCACTGGCAAGGCACCAAACTCCAGAGCTATCTTCCCTGACCGTAGGACCTGGGTGTCTCCAGAGCCCTCAGGAGCCCCACTATTTGGGGTAGTATCCACTTTGGCAGTCTATGAGATCCTGCTGAGATGTGTGTAAGCATTACATCTGGAATGAGCTCCCAACTCACTTTGAATTCTCTTAGCCATATAAACTCATTTGTCTTTACCTTTTCCCCCTTTTATTCGAGGTCTTTTTCCTGTTGCATTGCTAGTTGGTGCTTGGTAACAATCCATCGGTACCAGGGAGACTCAGGCCTGGCAGTCCTGTCCCAGGCTGGGGGGAAGGTAATGCATTTATATGCTGAGTTTGGCTTAGAGAGAGGCCATATTTGAGCAACAAGGAGGCTTGCAGGAGGCAACCATTTTTAACTCCATAACAATAGGTTAAGATTCTATTTCAAGAGAAAGTTTCATAAGCCTAGTCGTCAATATCAAAGGCCCATCAGTGGACCATCCTCCTTTGCCAGTCACTGCCTCTGCACTTGGGGAAATGTTGCTGCTCCCTTAGAGAATGTGGCAGAGCTCTCTAGGATGGGAATTCCATATTCTCTCAGTTATTGTGTGAGTCTCCACCCATTGAGACAATGCCCTGTGAATATCTGAACATTTTTACATACCTTATATGTATGCTCAAGTGAACTTCCTCCCATGCATCCCCCATCACTGACATCTCACATCAATGTCCTCCCTCACCCAAGTTATAACCCTTCTGTGATCCAAAGCTTACTGAAAAATGAAGCTATTACAAAAGCCAAATACAATTAATAGGAAAAAGAAACAATAATGATACTTTTAAATATAAGAAATAAAATACGCAAAAATTTTTAAAAAGTAAAAATAAATTAAAAAGAGATTAGCATATTAAAAAAAATGAGGGCAAATTTTCTCACTGACCTGTATTTGTGATAATCAGGGTAGGCTAAACATTTGCTATAATCGAAACCATGCATGTGTCCCCAGACCTAGTTTTTCTCCATAGGTCTGGTTTTTACAATGCTGGTGAGAAACTAAGCCTGACTTATTATATGACCATCCTGTAACTTTGGGTATCTTTGGTCAACCTTAAGAGTGATAGCAGGGTGACAGATGTGGCTCGGGTTGTTAGGCGTCTGTCTCCCATTTGGAGGAACCTGCGTTCTTCCCCGGGACATCCCAGTAACAATTAAAAAAAGAAAAATATAGAAGGTGCATGGGCCACCAGGCCCTGTGCATGGGTGAGCCGCCAGGCCCCATGATGATGATGTAACAGGAGAGTGACACAAGGGATAGCCAAGATGAGATGCACCGAAAAACGAGGAACTAAGGTGGCACAGGCAGTAGAATGCCTCTATGGCATGTTTGAGATTCTGAGGATCGAATCCCAGTGAAGACAAGAGGAGAAGGATGAGAAGAGAGGGCAGGAAAGGACACAGAGAGTTGCCCAGTGAATGGACACAGAAACAGCAAAAACGGGGTGTGGGTATAAGTGGATAAAAGTAAATAAATAAATAAATCCTTAAAAAAATGTATAGGGGAGGAAGATATGGACTATACTTAGTAGTAATACTTTGACCATGGTCTTTCAGGATATGTTAACAAATGTTTCACAACAATGCAGGCTGTTGGCGGGGGTGGGGGGGGTGATGTGTGGTACCCTGTATGATGTTATGCATTTTTGTTTTGTTAGTTCATGATGTTTACTGAACATTTATAGTTTATGTATGTTCATGTATGACTACTTCAATAAATTGTTTAAAAAAAATGAAAAATATTAAAAAAATTTCTTTTGGCATTTTGCCTTTCATCACCATTATATCTGGTGTCCTGTCAGTACAGTGGTACCTTCCCCCACTCATTCCCCAGTGTCTCACTATTTTTCCTTTTGTTTTCAAAGAAGTTTTAGGTCACAGCAAAATCACACACAGAATACAGGGGACTCTTATATACCCAACATCCTCCCCCTTTCTCCCCAACCCTGTATTAATAACTTTTTGTATGTGGATGGTTCCTCTGTTTTAACTGGTATAAAAATACTGAAACATAGCTACTAAACATGGTAAATGGTTTACATTATGGTTTACATTTTAGACCATACACTTTTTAAATGTTGATGATTTTACCATGTCCTGTGTCCATTATTGTAAGATCATGTCAAACACTTTCACTGCCCACTAAATACCCCCTGTTCGATCTATTCTATTCCTACCTCCCCCTCTCCTTGGGGCCCATCGCAACCACCTGGCTTCACTCCTTGAATGATAAGATTCATAGTTGCGTGCAACAAAACTGAGATCTTGACACAATGGTTTGTCCTACCCTATTAGGAACCACCCATGCTCTTGAGAGATTCCAGCCTGTCAATTTGTGAACAATTCGGTCCTCCTGAGGATGGGAGTCCAACGCCTTCCTGCTCATTATGTAGGTCTCTACCCACTGATACAATACATTATGACAAAATGATCACTCACACACTTCCTAGAAATCTGCTCCAGGTGAATCCTGTCCAGAAAGACCCCCCACCAAACACTCTAAACCAGTAACTCTTCCTTGTCATATTGCCATAAGAGCATTCCCAAATTTGTGCTTTCAGCCACACACCCACAAATCCCTAGTGTTCACCTGGTCCCTCACCCAAACCTCCCCTCATATCCTGACCTTCTAACCTATACTTCCCAATCTATCCACTTGTCAAACCTGCACCACCCATCCAATAATATCACTACCCTCTGGTCATATTCCTTCAATATGCAACTACACACATTCACCTTACCATAGATTATGTCTATATGGTTTTGGCTCACAACCTTCTTCTCCATTTCTATTTCTTGTAAACCTATCTTCCAGACAATAGCTCTCTGAGTCTGCTCAAATTGCTTAATCCTTATCAGTGAGGTCATGTACTGTTCATCCTTCAATGACTGGCTTGCTTCACTCAACAAAAGGTCCTCAAGATTCATCCATGTTATTACATGTATTAGCACTTTATTCATTCTTACAGCAGAATAATATTCCATTGTATGTATAAATCACATTTTGTTTATCCATTCAACTGTTGATGAGCACCTGGGTTGAAGCCAACTTTTGGCAATAGTGAATAGCGTCTCTATGAACATTGGTGTGCATATATCTGTTGGTATCTTTCCTTTCCATTTTTCTGTATATTTACCTAGCAGTGGATTGCTGGATCATAAGGAAGTTCTATAGTTAGATTTTTGAGAAACGGATAACCTGTCCTCCACAATAGCTAGACTGTTCTACATTCCCACCAGTAGTGGATGAGGGTTCCGATTCCTGCACATTCTGCCCAACACTTATAGTCCACCGTTTTTTCAATAGCCACCATTCTAATGGGTGTAAGATGGTATCTCATTGTAGTTTTGATTTGTATTTTCCTAATCACAGTGATGTTGAGCGTCTTTTCATGTGCTTTTAAGTCATTTGTAATTTCTTCCTTAGCGAAGTGTCTTTTCAGGTCACTTGTCCATTTTTAAATGGATTCTTTGTTTTTTTTATTTTCAAGGTGTAGGATTTTTTACATACGCAGGATATAAGGCCCTTATCAGATATATGGTTGCCAAATATTTTCTCCCATTGGGTAGCCTCCCTTTTTACTTTCTTGATAACATCCTTTGAGGTGCAAAAGTTTTTAATTTTGAGGCCATCCCATTTATCTAGGTTTTCTTTTGCTACACGTGCTTTGGGTGTGAAGTTTATGAAACCATTTCCTATTACATGGTCCTGTAGGTGTTTCCCTATATTATCTTCCAGTCTTTATGATCTTGCTTCTTATATTTAGATCTTTGATCCATTTTGTGTTGATTTTTGTATAAAGTGTGAGCTGATGTTCCTCTCTCATTCCTTTGGATATGTATCTCCAGTTCTCCAGGCACCATTTGATGAGGAGGCCATTCTGTCCGCGTTGAGTGGGCTTGGTGGCCTTGTCGAAGATCAGATGACTGTATATGCGAGGATCTATATCAGAACTCTCAATTTGGTTATATTGGTTGGTATGTCTATCTTTGTGCCAATACCATGCAGTTTTGACTACTGTAGCTTTGTAGTATGTTTTAAAGTTAGGTATTGTGATACCTCCAATTTCATTTTTCTTTTTCAATATTTCTTTGGCAATTCGGAGCCTCTTACCCTTCCAAATAAATTTTGTATTTTGTGTTTCCAATTCATTAAAAAATGCTGTGTTGATTTTTATTGGAATTGCATTAAATCTGTAGATTAGTTTGGGTAGGATAGTCACCATAATGATGTTTAGTTTTCCTATCCATGAACAGGGAATATTCTTCCATTTATTTACATATTCTTTGACTTCCTTTTACAGTGTTGTGGAGTTTTCTGTATAAAAGTCTTTTACATGTTTAGTTAAATTTATTCCTAGGTATTTGACTCTGTTAGTTACTACTGTAAATCGTATTTTTTTCTTGGTTTCCACCTCAGATTGCTCATTATTGGTGTATAGAAATACTACTGATTTTTGAACATTGATCTTATAACCTGCAACTTTACTGAGCTCATTTATAAGTTCTAGAAGCTTTTTTGGAGATTTCTCAGGGCTTTCTATGTACGGGATCATGTTTTCTGCAAATAGTGAAAATTTTCCTTCTTCCTTTCCAATTTGGATGCCTTTTATATCATTTTCTTGCCTTAGTACTCAAGCAAGTATGTCTAATGCAATGTTAAATAAGAACAGTGATAGTGGGCATTCCTGTCCTGTTCCCGATCTTAGAGGGAAAGCTTTTAGTATTTCCTCATTGAAGACAAAGTTAGTTGTGGGCTTTTCTTATATATCCTAAATCATGTTCAGAAAGTTTCCATCTGTTCCTATATTTCACAGTGTTTTTTTTTTTTTTAATCAGGAAAGTGTCCTGTATTTTGTTGAATGCTTTTTCTACATGTATAGAGATGATCACTTGATTTTTTCTTTCAATCTGCTTATATGGTGTATAACATTGATTGATTTTCTTATGTTGAAACTTCCTTGTATATGCTGGATGAAACCCACATAGCTATGGTGTATAATTCATTTAATATGCTGTTGAAGGTGATTAGCAAGTATTTTGTTGAGGATTTTAGCATCTAGTTTCCCTAGAGATGATTGGTCTGTAATATTCTTGTCTTCTGGCATCTTTTTTTGGCTTTGATATTAGGGTAATGTGGACATCATAGAATGAGTTAGGCAATGTTCCTTCTACTTCTGTTTTTTGGAAGAGCTTAAGCAGGATTGGTGTTAGTTCTTTCCGGAATGTTTAGTAGAATTCACCTGTTAATACTGTACTCTCCTTAGTTGGGAGGTTTTGATGGCTGAGTCTATGTCTTTACTTGTAATTGGACTGTTGAGTTCATCAATTTCTTCTTTTGTCAATGTAAGCTGCTTGTGAGCTTCTAGGAATTTGCCCATTTCCTCTAAATTATCTTCCTTGTTGGCATATAATTTTTCTAAGTATCCTCTTATGATACTCTCTTTCTGTGGGGTCAGTGGTGATATCCCCTTCTTCATTCCTTATTTTGTGCATTTGCATCTGCTTTCTCTTTTTCTCTGTTAGTCTGGCTAAAGGTTTGTCAATTTTATTGATCTTCTCGAGCAACCAGCTTTTGGTTTTGTTTATTTTTTGTAGTGCTTTCTTATTTTCTATTTCACTTAGTTCTGCTCTAATCTTTGTTATTTCTTTCTTTCTGCTTCCTTTGGGGTTAGTTTGTTGTTGTTTCCCTAATTCCTCCAGATGTGCATTTAGGACTTTAGCTCTTTCTTCTTTTTTTGATATATGCATTTATGGCTATGAATATCCCTTTCACTACAGCTTTTGCTGCATCCCATAGGTTTTGATATATTGTGTTGTCATTTTCTTTTGATTTGATGCAGTTATTGATTTCTTTTGAGATTTCCTCCTTTACCCACTGTTTCTCTAAGTGTGTGTTTGTTATCTTCCATATCTTTTTGCCTTATCTTGTTCTCTGACCCTTACTGATTTCCAATTTCATTCCATTGTGGTCAGAGAAATTACATTGTATAATCTCAAACTTTCTGAATTCATTGAGTTTTTTTCTGTGTCCTAGCATGTGGTCTATCTTCGAGTATGATTCATGTGCACTCAAGAAGAATGTATATCCCACTGTATTTGGGTGTAGTGTTCTGTATTTGTCTATTAGGTCCAGATCCTCTAATGTATTAACTAAAGTCTTTGTTTCTTTATTGATTCTTTGTTGAGATGTTCTGTCTAATGTTGATAATGGTGTATTAAATAAAGTCCCCCATTATAATTGTAGAGGCATTTAATCCTCCAGTTAGTTTTTTCCAGTTTCTGCCTCATTTATTTTGAGGCACCCCTGTTAGGTGGGTAAATGTTTTGATTGTTATTTTTCCTTGAAAGATTTCCCCTTTCTCTAATATATAGTGTCTATATTTGTCTCTAACAATAGTTTTGCATTTAAAGTCTATTTTGTCCAATATTGCTATAGCTACACCCACCGTTTTTTGGTTATTGTTTGCTTGTAAGATTTTTTTTGTCAGCAATTCAGTTTCAGCCTCCTTAAATCCTTGGGTCTAAGGTGGGTTTCTTGAGACAATATATAGATGGGTCATATTTCCAAATTCATTCTGCTGATATGTTTCTCTTTACTGAGGTTTTTATTCCATAAACATTCAGTGTTATTACTTTCAAGGAATTACTTACATTAGCCATATTTTTTTGAGTTAATATATATCATATGTTATTTTTCTTTTTCTTTTTGTCTTTTTAATTATTCTTACATTCTCCTCCATCTCTCTCTCTCATGTTTTTTTCCTTTCAATCTGCAGAACTCCCTTTGATATTTCTTAAAGGGCAGGCTTCTTATTGTCATACTCTCTTAATTTCTGTTTTTCTGTGAATATTTTTAACTCTCCATCAGTTTTCAATGCCACCTCTCTGGATAGAGAATTCGTGGCTGGAAGTTTTTTTTTTTCTTTTAGTGCCTTAACTATGTCATATCACTGCCTTCTTGCCTCCATGGTTTCAGATGAGAAATCAGCACTTAATCTTATTGAACTTCCCTTTTATGTGATGGTTCTCTTTTCTCTTGCAGCTTTCAGTATTTTCTCATTGTCTTGAGCATTGGACAGTTTGAAGAGTATATGTCTTGGAGAAAGCCTGTTGGGATTTATACCATTTGGGATGTGCTGCAGTTCCTGGAATTGTACATCCATCTCCCTCAATAGGGTTGGGAAGTTTTCACCCATTATTTCCCCCATCAGTCCTTCTGTCCCCTTTCCCTTCTCTTCTCCCTCTGGGATGCTTATAATGCATATGTTTGTGTATTTTGCGTTGTCATTCAAATCCCTAATTTCCTCCTGGATTTCTTCTATCATTTTATCTATCTGTTCTACTATCTGTTTCATTTCTGATGTTCTGTCTTCCACATCACTAAAACTTTCCTCTGCTTATTCAGATCTACTGTTATGTGCTTCAGTTTCTTTTTGATTTCTTGGACTCTGCCATTCTTCACCATCATATCTCTTATCTTTTAATGTATGCTTACATTTTCTTCAGTATGTTCTCCCAATGACTTCTTAATATCCTTAATCGCTTCCTTCACTTCATTAAATTGGTCCATGATATTTGTTTGGATAGCTTTGAATAGTTGATCACCATTCTGCTCCTCTTCCTCATTATTAGTTTGTTCAGGGGACTGGGCCATAATTTGCTGTTTCTTAGTATGCTTTGTAATTTTTTGTTGCCCTCTGGTCATCTTTTTTTCTTAATGGGTTTATTCAGTTGAATAGCTTCTCTCTTAACTCTATTGTTTTATTTAATTGCTGTTGTTTTTGCATGTGTTAAGTTTTCTCCTTGGCACTTTGTTCTTACTCTATTTCTTTGATGTTTTCTATGTTCCCTTGGATAAAAAATTAGGGCCAGAAAAAGTGAAAATAGTAAGAAAAGTAAAAGGATAATAGTAATATTAATAGCAATTTTTAGAAGAGGAACCATTTCAGACCTTAGAAAATGAATATTTAACTCATGTAAGCAGTGTATAGTAATAGGAATAGAAAAGTGGGAACCAACAATGAAATGGGAAACCAAATAGAGAAAAATACTTAGAATGCATGAAAAGGCCAATATGATGAGGAGAGAGGGAAAGAGAAAAGAAAAGACAAACAGAAAAAAGTTAATAAAAAAAAGAAAACAGGATAGATGAGGTAGAAGAAAAACCAGAAAAATTGAGGACTAAACAAAGAGAGGTGGAATGTAAGAACAACAACAGAAACCAGAAGATGGAATGATGAGGAAAGGAAAAGAGACACCCTTGGTATACAAAATAGATTTACACAGAAAAGGGGAAATCAAGGAAGAGGAAACACAGTAACCAAATATCAAACTAGCAGCACCTTGAGGGATTTATCTCTTTATCCAGGTCCCTCCAGATTGATGCCCTGTAGCTTCCTACTCTGTGAGTTCTAAAATCAGCTCAGTCTGACAGGATCTTTCCCCCACTCAGGTGTTTTTTTTGTGTGTGAGAAATCTGCCTATGTTCCTTTTAAAGAAAAATAAATTAGGACCAGATTAAAAGAAAGAGATAGGAAGACAAAAAGAATAATAGTAATGGTGTTAGTAAAAGGCAGGAGAACAAATTACAAGATCTGGGAAACTGAAAAATCAACACGAATAAGAAATTCAGAGGAATAAGAGTAGAAAAGTGGAATTGACACAATGAAAAAGAAACAGAATATAGAAACAAATATGAAGAATGAATTAAAATACTGGAATGGTGAGAAGAGGGGAAAGAAATGAGAAAAGAGAGAAAGGAAAAAGTGAAAAAGAGAAAGTAAACAGAGAGAAAAGGAGAGAGGGAGAAATACAAACAAGAAATATTGGAGACCAAATAAAATAGGTGGAATGAAAAAATGAAAACGGACAACAAAAGATATGAAGATGAAGGTGTGAAAAGAAATAGCATAAGTAAAATAGGTTAGTAACGAAAGGAAAAAAAGAAAAGAAAAGATAAGTATCTTTTAAAAATATATAAAATCGATAAAGATGAAGGGGTGAAAAGAAAGTGAGGGGATACAAAATAATCAAGAAAGAAGACAGCAGCAACTTGTTTTTGTTTTTTTTTTTTAAAAGGAGACAGAATTAAAGAACAAACACGGACAAACAACCTTCTTTCTTAAACCCCTAAGGATCTTCTCAGGCTGCTGGTGTTCTTCAATGACTCACCATGCAGTCTGCCCTCTGCAGTGTTTGAACTAGATTTTAGTGAGTAAAGTAAGGGAAATAAAAGAAAATGAACTTTTTTCTCTTTTTTAAATAACAGATCCAATTTAACCTAATACAATGAAAATGTCTATACGTTCCCTCTCATAAAGTTTCAGCTGGATGCCTGATAACCTGGTGGATCTCTTCTCAAGGAATAGCCAGGAATCGAACTGGGAACCCCATATATGCTAGGCAGAAATTCTCCCACTGAGATATTTTGAGTCATTAGGTTAATTATCCTTTCAGAAGGCTATTGGCCTCTTTTGCCTTGGGCAGGTGAGATCCCCTGCAGTCAGCTGGAGTGGTGCTGATTGCTGCCTATCTCTCCTTCCTCTCTGATGTAATTCCTCTCTTTACTTAAGTGGCTGGGCTTCACTGCCATCCTGAGACAATCCCCCTTCCCTCTCCCTGTCTAGTCGGTGTCCCTTCCGATATTAAAAGTGGAGCCCAGGTAGCTAAACTCATTGCAAAAAAATCGCTGTCCACTCTCCCAGACCCTTCATCCTCACAAAGAAGCTGCTGTCACACTCCTGTTTGGAGCAGGGGCCCATGGTCTCCACCTAGTCTGTCTGCCTTGAAGGTTGAGTATGTTTTTCCCTTCCAGTCACTGAGGCAAGCAACCCCCAATACTTTCTGGCATCCCTATCTGTCCAGTTCCCTCTAGATGATGACTCAGAGCACTTCCCGTATTGGTAGACTTCTGGTCTACTCTCAGTTAGATGGAATTCACCAAGAGTTTTTCCCTTAAAATCTTGGGGATGGGATATGAGAGCTCTCCCAGCAGCCTCTGGTTTTTTCTATGTTCTTTCATTGAGAGCTAAGATTTGTATGTCTAACCCATCAGCCATGTTCCCACAATCCCTATACATATTCTTAATCATTGTCACTATTCCTGTGGGTATGGGCCCATTGTAGATATGAACTCTTGAATGTGTTATTTTAGTTGAGGTGTGGCCCAACTGAATCAAACGGGGCCTTAACCCAGATTACTGGAGTCCATTATAGGCATGAGAAATTCATTCATAGAGATAGAGGGTACAGGCAAAGGCCAGAAAATGGAAGTCAGCAGAATCTAGAAGAGAAAGAAGAGGACATTTCTATGAATGCAAGGCAGGGATAGAAGACAAAGAAACTCAAGGATCTCTGTTAGCCAGCATCGGAATGATATATACTTTGGGGAGAAAGCAATGCCTTGTTGATTTCTCAATATTGGAAATCTCCTAACCTCCAAACTTTGTGCCCATAAATTCCCATTGTTCAAGGCATCCCATACTGTAGTATTTGTCATAGCAGCCCGACAATCTATGGTATCACCCTTTCTTTTTGTTCAATGGTTCTTTGAACCTGTATAGTATTATCAGTATGTAGAATTTTGGAATTCCTACAGCCTTCGATAATTTTGTCCTCTTATTGTCCCTTTCAGCTCAGCTGGCAGTGTTTTTGATATGATAACATTATCAATAATCTTGTGGTTTAGGAGAGTACAAATCAATGAAGTGGGGAGGGATTATGGATAAGGGGTCTGAAATTTCATAAATCCTGAGGACTTCACACAGACCTTTCACTTTAATTTGAAAAGTTTGGTTATAACTAGATTCTTTTAGAGCTACATGGTGCTGTACAAGACACAAACACTTTAGGATCAAATAATTGGAAATTTGGAATATTTCCATTTCCTCACAATATCCTATATGTATTTCTATATATTTTCTTTTAAACGTATCCATAAACTGAAAACATTTCATACACTGAAAAAACTGTTGAATTAATTTTCAACATCAAATAAGAAAGATTCCTAATTCACTGTAGTTACATTATTTAACCTGCCATACATATATGATGCATCATACAAATGATAGGTATTTAATGGGCATTTTAAAATTTGACTTTAAAGAGGAATCTCTTTAGTTACCCTACAAATTTCAACACATCTTTTAAATCAAATTTTAGTTTGAATTGATCCTAACTTGCCTTGTCTCATAGAGTTCCATGTAACTATGTCAGGAACACACATATCCCAAATTCTGGCTTTTTATACTGCTTTGTAGCAAAGTCTCTCTGAGACAAGCAGAGAGATGCCACTTAAAAGTTCCTGTAAAATGAATGCCAAAAAAGGCTATTGGGATTTTTATTGGGATTGTGTTGAACCTGTAATTCAGTTTGGTTAGAAATGACATCTTAATGGTTTTTAGTCTTCCAATCCATAAACACGTCATATCCTTCCATTTATTTAAGTCTTCTTTGGTTTCTTTTAGGAATTTTCCGTATTTTTCTGAATATAGGTCCTTTATGTCCTTGGCTATGTTTATTCCTAAATAAATGATTGTTTTAGTAGCTATTATAAATGGATTTTTTTTTCTGATTTTCTCATCAGGTCGCACATCAGTAATGTGTAGAAACGGTACTGAGTTTTGCGTATTTACCTTTTATCCCACCACTTGGCTGAAATCATCTATTAATTCTTATAATTTTGTTGTGGATTTTCCATGATTTTCTAGCTATAGAATCATATCATCAGCAAATAATGAAAGTTTTACTTCTTTTCTTATTTGGGTGCCTTTTATTTCATTTTCTAGCCTAATTGCTCTAACTAGATCTTCCAGGACAATATTGCATAATAATGCTGACAGTGGGCATTCTTATCTTGTTCTTGTTCTCAGCGAGAAAGCATTCATTCTTTCACCTTTGAGTACAATGTTAGCTGTAGGTTTTTCATATATGTACTGTGCAGTTTGGCATTGTTTATGAATTCCAAACATAGATCTTGGATTATGTTTGTAAACTGGTCTGTACCTGGGAGTGATTAAATTATGATTAAGGATTTGTTTGGGCCACATCAATAGAATGTTAAGTCCCCACCTTCTTGGTGGGCAGGGACTCACAGAGAAATCTACACAGGAGAGAAAAGAGTTGGAGTTTTGAAGCTGAGATTTGACTGGAGCCCAGGAAGTGAACACAGAGGAGAAGAACACAGAAGAATATGGATGGCTCCTTAGATATGGCACAAGCCCTGGCTTGGGAGACAGAGTCCTTAGCCTTATAGTCTACAGCTGGCCTTGTGGAGAGAACATAGCAGCTGAGCCTGGAGAGAAACAGAGTCCCAGGAAGAGAGGACCCCAAGAAGGCTGAACTCTTGGCAGATGTCAGCAGCCATCTTGCCCCAACACATTGCAATAGATTTTGCTGAGGGAAGTATCTTATGCTTTATGGTCTGGTAACTGTAAGCTTCTACATCAAATAAATACCATTTATAAAAGCCAACAGATTTCTGGTATTTCGCATCAGCATCCCTTTGGCTGACTAATACAGAATTTGTTACCAGAAGTCGGGTAATGTTTTGCAATTACCAAAATACTGGGACGGTTTTATAAATGGGTAAGCACTAAACAGTGCTTTCCAGATACTGTTGGTAGCAATATGGAACTTAAAGTTATTTTTGATAAGGCCTTGGAAGAAAAAAATTTGAGATGGATGCTAAAGAGACTGTTTATGAGGTCTTAAAAATAAATGAAACTATTATAGTAAACTGGCGTAAAGGCAATCCGTGTTTTAAAGTCACAGAGAACTTAGCAAGATTAACTCCTGATGATATATGGAAGGCGGAATTTGAAAATGGCGAGTCTGGGCATTTAGCTGAAGAACTTTCCAAAGTAAATTTGGAGAATATGCCTTAGCTTCTCCTTGAAGCTCATAGCAAAATGCTAGATGATAGAGATAAGCTGAGGACTGAACTGTTGGGCACAAAGGAAACAGAAACTGATTCTGGAAATTCCAAGCCTCTGGAAATCAAGCTCCCAGATGACAGTGCCCCATTTGAGGGCTTAAAGAAACTTGGAAGTTGTAAATCAGGATTGAAAAGGCAGTTATCTTGGAAAGACTTGTGGAAAGTCTTACTGTATGATGGCTTGGACCCCAGCTTCCTGTCTGCTAAACCAAGAAACTTTGAGAGTGCTGTATGAACAAAACCACTGTCAGCTTGGACCAAAAAGGTCATTGACAG